>KZ826058.1:0-17146 GCA_003184645.1 Aspergillus ellipticus CBS 707.79
GGGGGGGGGGGGGGGGGGGTTGATTGGGAGGGAAAGGGCTGACGGTGGAATTGATAGGTGTTAATCCGGCGAGGTGCTTTGGGGTTTATGTGGCGAGTGGGTTTCCGACGTATCATTGGCTTCATTGGGTGAGTTTTGTTCGCTTTGTCGTTTGGTGTGCTTTGGGGGGTCTGGGCATGCTAACGAGGACAGGTTGGGCCGTTGGCTGCGGCGGTGGCGCATGGGCTGGTCTACTTTGTTGATCCGCTGTGGAAGGATCCCCGGGCTGAGTAGGTCGGGAGTGGACTCGGGTTTGTATATATATAGTGTCTGGAGGAGGATTGGTTTGTATATAGTGTCTGGAGTGGGATTGGACTAATGTATTATATTCTTTCTTCTGTCGGGTCTGACTATGATGCTAGTTTTTCTGATGGGTTCTGATTGCGGTATGCATATGCATATGCTAAATGGCTGACCGGATGGCTTGGATATTGTCTGGCAAGATGTCAACACAGACCGCGCAGAGAGGCTCATGCGCATGCTACTGACCAGCAGAACAGCATTTCCCGCTCACGGCAGACAGCCGACAATAGCACGACGTGGTGATCGGCACATCAGCCGACCCGATTGCCACGTCCCTCTGCACCTCGACACACCGCGCCTCGTCGACCTTGCCCAGCGCCACCAAACACTCGTGCAGCCCGTGCAGCCCCCACACGTTATTCAACCGGCCCTTCCGTCGCGGGAACCCCTCCGCCATGCCGACATCCTCGCGAAACACCCTCTCCGCCTCGACCACCCGCTTCTGCTCCAGCAACAGGCCACCCAACGCGTGCCGAACCGGCAACATCCACGCCGGCGGATCACAATACGGCAACGCATCCTCCAACTCAATCCCCTTCCGCAATGCCGCAAACGCGACGTCGAAGTTCCCCTTCCGATACTCCAGCTCCCCCGTCAACATCTCCGACGCCACCGCCAGAACCTCGACCTCCCTGACCGGCAGACTATTAATCCTGGACTCGGGCACATTCTTCCTCGACTCCTCGAACACCGCTCTCGCAGCCTCCGCATCGTCGACCCGCCCCAACGCACTCAACGCAATCGCCCTCGCATACAAGATATTCGCCGTCTTGGAACAATACAGACCCCGGAGCGACTCCTCGGGCAACTCGAGCGCGAGAATCTCCTCCCACCGTCCAAACCGCACCAGCACATGCGCGATATTGCCCAGGAAACTCTCCGTCCAGTCCGCCATGGGCGGGCTCGTCGTCGTCAGCACCGTCAGGTCAATCACCTCCTCGAGCTTCTCGGCCGCCGCGATCGCTTCCTCGGACCGCGCGGATATGAATGCCGAGTACAGCTTGGCCATGATGTTGTGCACCCGGTACGCGACGTACAGGGCCGACCCGCCCATGGACGCGAAGTACTTGTCGTCGGCCTCGATGGCCTCCTGGTTCGAGTCGATCGAGCGACGGTAGTCGCCGACGGCCATGTCGATGTGCGTGGGCATGTGCAGCATGTGGGATGCGTCGGGGGCTAGCCGGCGGAGACGGTCGGCGGCAGGGAGGGCGATCTCCGGGTAGGGCGACATTTCCATCAGGTGGATGTAGAGGTGGCAGAGGGCGGGGTGGTTGCGACCGTCCGGTCGGGCGAGGGCTTTCTCGATGACGGCCCGCGCCTCGGAGGTGTGGGGCCCGCTGGGTTCGCCGGTGTCGAGGTTCCAGAGCGCGCGCGGGCTGATGCACATCAGGGCTTCGACGAAGAGGGCGGCGATGTCCATGTCGTCCGGGTGGGCGAGGTAGACGGGACGCATGGCGTCGGCGTAGGCGTGGTTGTAGGGCTTCATGTCGGCGGGCGCGGGGATGTTGTCGAGAGGGGGGAAGCGGGCAACGAGGGCGGTCAGGAGGGCTTGTTCGATGGGGGTGGCGTGGAGGGCGTGGGGGGCTGCCTGGGCGAGCGCGTCGCAGGCCTTGTGGACGCTGGTGCGTAGGTCGGCCGGGTCGAAGAAGGTCCACGCTTTGTTGTAGTTGGGGCCGATGCCGTAGGCGATGCCCCAGTAGGCGGCGGCGCAGGTGGGGTCATATTCGGTGGCGTGGGTGAAGCAGCGCACAGCTTGCTCGTGGTTGAAGGAGTAGGCCCAGAGCAGGCCGCGGTCGAACCACCGCTGGGCGTCGGGCGACGAGGTACGGACGGGTCGGCGGTGGGTGCCGAGGTTGTAGTCGGGGTAGGGCGGGTGGGGAGGGGCTGCTGGGGGGTGGTCTCTGGGGGGAGGGGGGGGTCAGTCAGGTGGGTGCGAGGTGAGGGAGGAAGCATACACTGCCATGATGAGGATGAGGATGAGGATGAGGATGAGAACGAGAAATCAGGATGAGGGAGGATGTACGGTTGGTAATGACGGATGTCTGGATGTCTGGATGTCTGTTTAATGCGGCGGAAAGCGGGGTAGCTCCCCGCCCACGTCGCCGACTTCCGTCCCCGCCCTGATTGGCGGCCGGTCGCCGGCTGCGGCCTCTCCCCGCGGAGTTGGAACGCCGATCGCCTGGTTCGCCGATTGCTTCGGGCCGGTTGGGCAGGGCTACTTTATCATCGTAGACGACTATATTCTGCCAGATTGATGACTCTTGTTTCACTCATGATACAGACTATCGCATGCTCGCGATACAAGGATTCGAGTACAATTCATTCAGCCAGGAAGATGCGCTGCCCCTGAGCCATAGCATAACCACCGCTAAAATGACGCTATTGCTCCATCTTCATTGACAGTGTGCGGTGATTGGCCGGAACGGTGGCATTTCGGGCCTGGACTCGAGTCTTTTACAGAGTCAGTCGCAAGGAGGTGATGATGATGTGCTCTCTCCACCTTATCACTGAAATAATATCTCGCAGGTTTATGAAAGCAGTCTGTTTCTGATGTACGTTTCATAATATTAGACTTGTGCTAGTGAAAGCTCAATCCTAGACTGGTCTCTACTTTTTATAGCTGCAGGAGAGAAGCTGCTTCTCGCTTGTCATGCACTGAATATCCCACCTTGTTACCTTCCGGGGTTCCTAGGCGCTACTGGCAGAGGACACTGAGTGTCTGATAAAAATATCCATGCTCTACGTACAAGGGTTGAGATATCCAAACTATTTGTCGAGTTGCAGGATATCAGTTAGAAGTAACAATAAATTCAATAATTATGGATAGCTTATCCCCGGCTACAGCTATAGATAGGAAAAGCACATACTTCCCGATCAGGTAGGTGGGGCAGATAACAGTATGTAGGGTGTGCAGTTGACGAGAGGGTGTGTCTGTAGCAACTCCGTCTCTCTCCGGGTTCCTCTGCCTTTGCTGATCCTTCTCGGTCTATTTTCCAAATTCTTGCTCATGCCCCCTGGAACTAATTTTTCGCAAGGGGATAAATGAGAATCTCGGACTCATCCCGATTGCTGATTATCCCATGCCCTTCCAATGACCGGGTCGAAGGCCGCACATCTTATGGTCAGCGTACCAGCCCTCGCTCAGTGAAAGCCATGGCCCAACTGTCGAGTGAGCATCTAGTTAACCATAGCACTACGGAAACACTACGCATAGATACATACTAGAAAGTGACCCACACACAATACAAAAATCTGAATCATGACAGAAGCTTTATCATTCTCTCACAAGCGTCATCTCGTCAAACTGCTAAATACGCAGTATGCCATTGTCCCACCGCCAGTTTCATATCCACCAAGTCCCAAACATCCGCAGTGGCCAGACATAACCACTCCCCTTTACCCCGAGGGCAGAGCAGAGGATCTATCGACGCTCTACTCGACGGTGTCAATGTGGTATCCGTAGATCTCAGCATCGTCACGCTTCTCGGCCGTGAGGATGGTGTACCGGTTGTAGACGTCCTCGTCGCGCTTCTCCGGGCTCCGGAGCAGCTCGTAGATGGTCGCGTCATCACGCTTCTCGGGGTTGCGGAGGAGCTCGTAGATGGTCTCGTCATCGCGCTTGGCCTCGTCGCGCTTCTCCACGGTATCGATGATCTTGTAGTCGTACAGACTGGCGTCCTCGCGCTTCTCCTTGGTTCTCAGGAGCGCCGAGTAGAGGATCTCGTCCTCCCGCTTCTCCTTGGTGCGGAGCAGAGCGGAGTAGAGGATCTCGTCATCGCGCTTCTCCTTGGTGCGGAGGAGAGCAGAGTAGAGGATCTCGTCATCGCGCTTCTCCTTGGTGCGGAGAAGGGCGGAGTAGAGGATCTCGTCATCACGCTTCTCCACAGTGTCGATGATCTTGAATTCGTAGACACTCGCGTCCTCGCGCTTCTCCTTGGTGCGGAGCAGCGCCGAGTACAGGATCTCGTCGTCGCGCTTCTCGACGGTGTCGATGATCTTGAAGTCGTACAGACTGGCGTCTTCGCGCTTCGCGACGGCGGCGGAGTCTGGGGCGCGATGTTAGTACTTCAGTTGCTAGCATGTTGCTCTTCATAGGGCATGCGTGTACCTTGGATGGGAGCACCGACGGCCGCGGTGGCCAGAAGGCCGAGGGCAGCGGACTGAATGGCAAGGAGACGCATGATGAAGTATGCAATTGGGAGGTATGCAAAAGAATCTTACTGCCTGCTAATGATCGATCCCTCCCCGCCTACACTCGTCGACACGGATGATTATATACCGCCGGCGGGTGGAGAAAGAGGGGTACTCAGCCCTCCTCCGAGTCTGTCCTTCACGATGCGTCAGACATAAGCAGGAAGCGCAGCACACTCCAAGAACACCGCATTCGAGCGCGCAGGAATAGATGGCAACATGAAGCAAGCAACAATCCCAGCCATGGCAGGATCAAGCGCTATGGCCACGGGGGGGTCTGGGACGCGACTGGGCGAGCCTGCTCTGGTGGCTGCGAGCGGTTATTGGAGTAGCGATGCGAACTAAGATCTTACGCAAGATCTAGTGGCTTCTGGCGCTGGTGCTAGGCCATCCTGCAGACGGCCTGCTATCCGACGACTCTACACCGCACCCCGGCTGCTGCTTATCGTCATTCCGTCACCTGCGGAGTCCGACGGGGAGCCATATGGCCCCCAACCCGGGGTGCGAGATAATGTCCGTTGGTCGCCACTGCGAGGCACTCGTCGTCACGGCCGTGAGGAAGCGGCCCTATCAGGGCTTAGGCTGCCGGATATCAACCTCCGGAGGCGTCGAGGCCGTGAGGGGTGGCCTTGCCATCTGGCGGGGACTACCCGCCGTGCCTCCGCTCGACCAGGCCTGCTGGTCACCACGTGTGGCTCTAGCCCTGGCCTGTCACGGCTCTACTCGAGTGAATCAATGGCCTAGCAATCAGCTCCATTCCATCCATGACGACGCCCCTTGATAGACCAGTTATACTTTCTCCACAGATACCAGCGGTCTGTAGCATTTAGCAGGCAGACAGGCACCGCTATCAACCTCATGGCTAGTCTCGCTTGCGCAAAGAGGATAATCCTGCAGGATGAGATGAACCGCAGCGGAAATGCCTCATTGGGGTGCTTGATGCGGTCAGCCGCATAGAGTCTCACCTCATCCGGAGTCCTGCAGTTGTCCGTCATTATCGCCGAGCGGGGCCTCTGCTAGCCTTGCACCAGATAAGACACATCTTGCGACTGCGAAGCGAAGCGTTTCTGCTCCTGCTCCTGCTCCAAACAACACCGCTTCACAATGGCGCCCTCGTACGAGGAAGTATCGCGAGAGTCTGGCAGTCTGGAGGACGAAGAGAAGACATCCTTCCTGCCTCACCAGTCTCGTGCACGCGAGCCCAGCACATACACCCAACGCCAGCCATGGCTGTGGACGCTGATCGGTCTGAACCTGGTGGTGCTGCTGTGCTCCCTGGCGACGCTCTTCCTCGCCTTCAGCGTGCGCTCTGAGCCCGCAGCCCAGGCAACCGAGCGAAACGCTCTGCTCAAGCAGACCTCCGCCTACTGTAAGCCCTCAACCACTCCCCTCCCCATCCCTCGCCAGCTGACCCCCGCAGCCCCGATCCTCGACGAATTCGACATCCCGCTCAAAATGGTCCACAGCAAAGTCAGCTTCCTCGACAACTCCTCCATCTACACGAGCCTGCCCAGCGACGAAGTCGACGCCGCATGGGAGACGCTCGCGCCCCTGCAACGCGTCTACCTGACCACGGAACAAGTCATCAAGCTGGGCAAAGACCCGGCGCTGACCGTCCGCGCCAACAACAACCCGGACCTGCACATCGGGGTCCTCAACGGCATGCACGAAATCCACTGTCTGAACGTCATCCGCCAGAACCTGCACCGCGACTACTACTGGCCGGACGGCATCCGCAGCCCCGTGCACTGGATCCACTTGTATCACTGCGTGGACCTGGTGCTGCAGGCGCTGATGTGCTCCGGGAACGTGGACGTGGTGACCTACAACTGGATGGAGACCCAGCCCGACCCGTTCTTTGATTTCTCGATCAACCGCATGTGTCGCGATTTCGATCACATTCTGGAGTGGCAGAAGACGGGGCTGAGTAATGAGACGGATGATGCGTGGCGGGTGGGCGGCGAGACGGAGATCCCCGCGCCGCCGTTGCTGAAGGCCATGAACGCGCAGGATTCGCAGAGTAGGGTGTTTACGCATGATGATCCGGCGTTGACGGGGTCGATTGGGGTTTAGGTTGTTTCATGGGGTTTGGAGTTGTGGATTGACTTGAAAATTGAATTAGAGTTTGTCAGTGTTGGTAATAAGGGTAACTTGATAAACTTCAACTACGGAGTACATTGAGTTAGTTGGCTTGGAGGACATTAGAAACAGTAAAACAGGATAGCCACCAGACCTAAACAAAAGCCATGCATCATAATCCCTCAAAACCTTCGAGACAAGCACCATAGGCTGGAATATTTGTAATCTGTTAGATTCAACCTGGACAGCGAATATACGGATAGATTCCCAGCCGACAGACCGACGGCCCTACTTCCCAGAGCGGTATAGTCGACAGATCGATTACTCTCTTAGGCAATGAGTGTGCACTAGATGTACGGTGTTCGCGCAGCAGTCTGGGTGTGAACAGATAAGCACCCGAATCATTGGGTTGTGGTGAACGCCCATCTCCATAGGGATCGTCCACAGACAGAGTCATGCCCGGATCCTTCAGCTCGGAGTTTGCTGTCCCCTGGGTTTTGGTCGTCTTCATGACGGATTCTTATTTGGACCCCGTCAACTCTCCGCACCAGACCGGAGGTCCTCCAACTCCTGCGACTCCGCGACGATGGCGGCGTCCACCGAAGATGGCAAGGCCAGCGACGACAAGGGCCCGTTGATCTTGGCGGTGCTGTGGTCCCTCACCGGCCTCACGACCGTGCTCGTTATCGCGCGCATGTATATCAGAAACAGTCTCCTGCACAATCTCGGCGCCGACGACTGGCTGATAACGACCTCGCTGGTACGTTTCATCTTGGCGGAGGCAGTTCGTTCGTCGCTGACTGACTCGGCAGATAATGGGCCTTGTGTATTGCGGCATCACCACGGCCAATGTAGCGATCGGGTATGGAAAGCACGCATGGCTGCTGAGCGACAGCACGGTCGAGCAGGCCAGCTTCTTGAATTCGCTGAGCTTTCTGTTCGGTATCATCTCCTTTCCGATGCCGAAGCTGGCCGTGACGGCCATGTTGACCCGCATCCTCAACCCCAGCCTCGCCCATCGCTCCTGTCTGTGAACTCTGACCAGCCTGTGTGCGGTGGTGTCGGGCGTGTGCATCGTCGTTCTGTTCACGATGTGCGACCCGCCCAAGGCACTATGGAAAACGCATCCGGTCGTGAAGGGGAAGGCCACATGCAGGGACGTGTGGATCTTGATCAACTATGCGATCTTCACCGGAGGTAGGTCTCCCACTCTGCAACCTGTCGCAGCTAACCAGATAGCCCTCTCCGCGTTCGTCGATCTCGTGCTGGCCGCCTACCCCAGCACCGTGCTGATGAAGCTGCACATGTTGCTGCAAAAGCGACTCGCCCTGTGTGCAGCCTTAGGGCTGGGCTCCATGTACGTTGCATCCAACACTACCACAGCACCACTCCTTCCCAACCCAGCTAACCTTGCAGTGCCTCCGCAATGGCCATCATCAAATGCACGCAACTGAAAGGCCTCGCCGACAAATCCGACTACACCTGTAAGTCACCAGCCCCAAACCATCACAAACAAACCAACATTCGCAGACGGAACCGCCGACCTCGTCATATGGACCAAGTACCCAACCCGCCCTCTCCCACAAACACCAACTAATATACCATCAACAGCATCGAATCCAACGTCGTCATCATCGCCTCCTGCATCCCGACCCTGCAACCCGTGCTCGAACTAATCCTCGGCCGCCGCACCACCAGCTCCTCTAACAACAACAGCCGCAACCGGTACAAGGGGTCCAACCAGCCGGACTCGTCCTACGACAACAGCAATCTCTCCAAGCCCCGCAAGCCCGACTGGGGGACAACAACGGTAGAAAGCCAGGAGAGCATACTGCGCGACGAGGAGGACGGGCGCACAGGCAGCCATCCGCTGGGCGTAATCCGGCGGACGGACAATGTAATAGTGGAATATGAGAACCGGGTGGGCGAGGGCGAGCAGCAATGGTAGCCATTCGCTGCATCGTCTAATTTCCTATCTACTAGCCAAAAGCGACTTTCCTTTGTCCCATACCATAATCCATAATCCTTGCATCTTAGCGCCCGAAGTACCCGATAGACACCAAACTACACACCCCATACAAAACAGTTAATATAATAACCCAATAACCTAAGATCTAAGAACAGGGATACCCCCATACGGAGAAAATATGTATATCCAAAACACCACCCCGTGAAAGCCCCACGCCACCGGACTCATAAAATCCTGGGCGGGATCAGTGGTGCGCAAACACGAGCAATTCGATCTATCAACTCGCGAACCACCACCACTACCACCGCAAATAACTCCACCCCGGCAAAACTGGGAATGTGAAATCCGCCACATGTCTTTGAATCTGCGTTCCTTGATTTTGAGACGGAGGATAGAGAAATGTACCTTGCAGGAAGAAGACCAAAAAAACCCCAAATCATACGGTAGGTACAGGGTATGCGTATACGGTACCTACTTACTTAGGTAGGTACCAGGCACCCGGATTGAAAAAGCCAGACACCACCCAATATGGGCTCTACTATTGTGGGGACGGGGTACAAATGAGACAATCCCCTGATTACTAATTTAATTCTTATTAGTTAACTAACTATGAGCTTGATATTCTCACTCGCCCAAATCAGGAATTATTGTCAAATTGCCTCGACAGCTGAACCCCATCACTACACTACTTACAGACCCAGAACTCAGCAACAGGACTGACTGGCAGATTTGTTCTCCAGCAAAATGAAAAGTTCGAATCCCACTCCAGCCGTATGGGAGTGAATCCCGCGGGATTCGTTCGGCATCTGTGCTGGGCTGGGTGCAATAACAGGGGTTGCATGGGTTGGAGCCGTTGGACGAGCCGTTGAAGGGTCGGTCTGTTGGGGTTTAGACAGGCTAGGGTAAGTGACGTTTACTATAATGAACTGGAACCTCACGGAATTGAGCGGATGCCTTTCTTCTTGTGGTAATGAATGGTGTTGGGGAGTGTTTAGTGTATATAGTGTCCTGTCAGCCTCGCCAGCCTCGTAGGGATAGTGCTGCCAAGAACATGCGCATGGGTAAGGTTTATCTTGGAGAATGTACATGATCCCAATTTTATCTAGAGTACACTATGAAACTAACAGTAATTTCTCGTCATAATCTCGTCATATATATTCCCCATGTCATCAACATTCCAATCATAAGACCCTAGTCATAAAGTTCCAATCAAAAAAAATCTAACCATAAATCCCCAACCCCCCCTCAGCTGACCCATTCCCGCACACCCCCCCAAAATCCCCAAACACCTCCTCCCTGCCCCTCATCCACTCCCCAAACGCCCCCGCCGAGCAACTCGCCCCGGGCCCATCCCGACACCCGACGACAGGCTGCACCGCGCCGTTGACCAAGACGCGGAAATACACACCCTCATCCCCAGACCCTGACCCACCATCCGCATACCCCGGCACATCACACTCCAATCTCTCCACCCCCACATTGCCCAGAAACGGCAATATACGAGAACTCCGCCACGCACGGTAATAGTTCACTTCGTCCCTCGGCATGCTCGCGTTCAGGAAGGCGTTGGAGGTGTATGCGGTGTTGTTAAAGAGACCGAGGGCGGTGATCACGGTGGGTGGGAATTCGCGGTGCGTGAAGGAGACGTATAGATCCCGACTTTCGCCTGCGGTTCGTTTTGTGTCGGTGGTGTTCGCCTTGGTGTTGGTGGAGGTTGATGGAGAGGAAAGAAGGCCGTAGCTGGTCCGCACCCAGGGAAACCCGATCCGCGGATTCACCGGTCGGCCGTACCCCGTGTTGTGGAAGTACATCAGGTCGTTGGCGTACTCGAAGGAGAGCCATTCGGTGGGGGAGAGGAGAGCGGCGGAGCAGAAGGGCGAGGAGCCCCGGATGACGGTCTCGTAGCCGCAGAGCTCGAACATGGCGGTTATGTCTGATGCAGTGAAGTTGAAGGTTGGGGCGAGGGTGTTGAGCCGGGTTGCTATGGAGGGTGTATATTTCTGAACGAAATCCTGGGGGCCGGTTAGTTGGTTTTCATCCATTGGGGGGGGGAAGCGATTGATATTAAGGGTTGGAGGGCTACGTTTTGGAATTCGCTGCCGTAGCTGGAGCTATATGCCGGACAGGATTTGTATGGGGTTAGAGAGTCGGCTCCGACGGAGGAACTCTCGGGGACTTCGATCAGGTCAACGTGTGTTTCGTTGTTGGTGTAGCCCGAGATGAACCCCTGGGCGGACTTGACCGTTCTATCTGCGGTGGAGGACCAGACTTTGTTGGTCTTGAGGCTGGGGTAGCGCTGGCGGAAGCTGGCACCCAGGTTTGTCGCCTCCTGGAGGCCGACGCGGGTGAGCATTTCGAGGTGGTCCTCGGTGATAGGGGCGGTCCATGTGGATAGAAAGGAGAGGGCGTCGGTGTCGGTCCAGTTCTGGGTGGTGTTGTGCAGCTTCTGGATGAACGGCTCGATGTAGGTCTCGTAGTCGAAGTCGTTGGCGTAGATGGCGGCGTGGCGGACCCGGTACGCGGCGCGGGTGACGTTGCAGCCCTGGGGGGGACTGGGAGGGATGGGGGGGTCGTTGGGAGTGAAGTAGGGGGCGATGCCGGCCGAGTGTTGGAAGGGGTTGAAGTGGTAGGCACCCGCTGTGGGCAGGAGGAGGATAGAGGACTTCATTGTGCTGGTGGTTGGGGTTTGTTGGTGTGTGATGAGGGATGCTGGCTATATAGCTGTTGTATAGACGGTATATTTAGAAGCCATGTGCAGGATTGCATCACCGGTTAAGAGCTTGGTTCTGCATGCTGCAAGGAGTGGCAGTTGTGATTGAACGAGATATACGTCATGGATCGACGGTGGGTCGGTGGATAGCCAAGACAGGCACGTTGCCTTGATTGGCAGTTTGCTCACAACAACAGGGCAGGGTTACTGTAGTAATATACAGCAGGCAGGCCTGGACTGATACCTGCATCAATAGGCAGCTGTGCCTTGTTTGTTGTATAATGGTTGCGGCTAATCTTGATTGAGCGACTGTTGGTGCTTCTGAATTACCTCACTCCGACCCTCGTGGGTGTCGATCAACCAACCCGCTTCCCGACGGCCCGAAAGAGTGATGATCGACCAGGGTCTGCTGCTTATTCCGGTGTCGGGATATTCTTCCATACTTGTAATCCGTCTACCACCGGGCCATCCCGCGCAGTATCAACTCGAAAGATTATATTGGAATCGTATAGAGGGCGATGTCGGCAGGGATCTAGATTGCTTCCTGTTAGCTTGCTGATGCACTCGACGCAGAGAGGCTATGATACTGATCTTAAGCCGGATCCAACTCAGCTTCATGCCCATCATATCGTAAAGTCGGTAAGCATCGCGCCGTGAATCGGCGATCGGTAACACGCGGTAGGGTTGCTCTGCCAGCACCTAAACTCCACAACAGCCGCATAAAAGCCCCGCGGAGAATTCAATGTAACCAAGATCCTCTCCTTCCGGCACCCGGCCGTCGACAAATGATTTGTCGGCTCACATCTCAAGGATCAAATGGCCGATCAACACAAGGTTGATCACTTGACCGGCATCGTCAGATCTAGCCAGAGCTAGCATCTTAAACTTCAGCCTCCGAAGCGTGATTCAGCACGCTGACAATGACACCGCTGCTAATATCTCACCCATCATCAAGATTCGCCAGAGCATCCATGACCAGTTGACTCCCCATCATGAACTCTCCTCTTTGTCCTCACAAAACCCTATACCGACCAGCTGCTCATCGCCAAGCTCTCCCCGGAATGGGTATCTCCTCCCCGCCCATGACAAGCGTCTCCTTCAGCGAAGCTTTCCACAGATTCACCCAACCCCGGGTCTCACCCTCGCGCCCATGCAGATGCGACTCATCATCTGGTCCGTGACCAGTATCTCGAAGTATCTAGACGCCGGACCACCACTGACGCCATACCCATGTCTATCACGCTCTAGATCCCATTCCGCTACTATAACTCCCAACGTCTCAACAGCAATACACATCCAACCCCAATTACCCTCTCAAACCCACCTACAAAAAACCACCATGATCCCCCCCACCACGGCCAAATACGCCTGGATCCTCGCCCTGGCAACCCTCTCCTTCGTGCTCTGCGCCTTCGGCAACGGGGCCAACGACGTCGCCAACTCCTATGCCACATCCGTCTCCGCGCACTCACTGAAGATGTGGCACGTAGGGCTCCTGGCCGCCGTCACCGAACTGGTCGGCGCCGTGGCGCTCGGCGCACGCGCCACAACCACCATCAAAAATAGCATTATCCATGTGCCCCGTTTCGCGGGATACCCGGGGGCATATATGCTGGCGATGGGGTGCGCGGAGGTCAGCAGCGCGGGGTGGCTGCTCTTCGCGACGAGTCGGGGGTGGCCCGTGTCGACGACGCAGACGATGGTGTCGACGCTGGTGGCGGTGGGGGTTGGCGTCGCGGACGGAGGTGCATTGGGGGTGGGCGCACGGCAGTGTGTCGCAAATTGCGGTGGCGTGGGCCGTGACGCCGTTTGTTTCGGGGGGTTTGGCGGCGGGGATCTTTGCCAGTGTCAAGGATGCGGTGCTGCCGGAGAGGAGGGAGCCGTTGAAGTGGGTGGTCCGGCTGGTGGTGGTTTATTTGGCGGTTACCGGGGCCGTGCTGGCGCTGTTTATGGTGTTGGCGACGCCGGGGGCGCCGTCGATGAAGGTGTTTGGGGTGGGCAGAGCGGTGGGGATTGTGTTGGGGGTTTTCGTGCCGTGGGTATGGAGGAGGGGGGTCATGGGGGATGGGAGGGTTAGGGTTTGGCATTTGCTTTTGGGGTTGTTGTTGTATTGGCCGGGGAGGGTGGAGGGGCGTGAGGGTGGGAGTGAGGGTGAGAAGGATGGAGATATGCCGGATCTGGAACGGGCGGAGGTGAAGGCTGCACCGCTGCTTGGGCCGAGGGAGAGGGTTTTGGGTCCGGTGGAGGGCATGTCCTGGTGTCGTTGGCGGAAGTATCTGGCTTGGGGACGGTTTCTTCTCCTGCAGGGGGTGACTCGGGATGTGTTGAGCCATGAATCGGATCATCTGCATACCGTGCATGCCCGGGCTCGTCGGTATGATGACCGGGTGGAGTATCTGTGGAGTTATTGCTTGGTGTTCTCTGCTGTGTTGATGTCGCGAATGCGGTGGCTCCATGGGCGGGGATCTATGCGACGTATCGGGCTGGGGTAGTGGATACGAACACGCACACTCCGGTTTGGTTTCTGGCCATTGCCGGGGTGGTGATCGGGGCGGGGTTCTGGGTGTATGGGTATCCATCATGTTGTCCGGACGCTGGGCAGTCGCATCACGCAGATGTCGCCGACGCGGGGGTTCGCGATGGAATTGGGGGCGGCGGTGACGGTGTTGGTGTCGTCGACGTTGGGGCTGCCGGTGTCGACGACGCAGATCCTGACGGGGCCTGCGACGGGCGTGGCCCTGATGAACTAGTATGATGTGGGAGCGGTCAATTGGAGGGAGTTGGGGGGGATACTCCTGGCCTGAGGGCTGACGATTCCGCGTGCGGGAGTGCTGGCAGGGGTGTTGTGCTTGATGGGATTGAATGCGCCGAGCATGTAGTAGTGATGCAGAGTAAAACTCTGCTGGGTTGGGTTGGGAAAATACCTCGTCGAGTGGTTGTATTTCTGCCAGCACTTGGGGGAGTTTATGGAGGGGGGTTAATCGTTCGGATGTAGATTTATATCATGATGTTGTGGAGGGTGAGCCAGGATGAAGATCTTGAGTAGATATATAGCGGAGACCTTTCCAATCATGCAATAGTGTGAGATTAAGAGCCCAGTATTACTGATATTCCTGAAGACGACCTGATTCCATACAACAGCCGATATTCAATGCATTTACTTACCCAATATTAAGTGAACACTCAGTTATAGTTAACTAGTTCGTTAGTTAACTTACAAGTATAGCTGACTCAGCACCACACATCTGTTACATAACAGTGTGTATAATTGTCTGCACAACTATATGCACAACCCCTCCAACTCCAACTCCGACTCTCGGCCCCTCATCCTCACTCAGTCCACACCACGATCACGACCATGACCACAACCACCACCACCTCAACAATGAACGCCTTCACCACCCCCGTCATCAACCCCTCCGAATACCACCATGCCACCACCACCACTACCTCCTCACCCAACTCCCCCCGAATAATCCCCCTGGCAGCGTACCTCCCCGCCCTCCACGCATCCTTCTCCGCCGCCCACCTCCCTCACTCCAGGTACCCCCCCTCTCCCTCTCCCCCCAATCTCACTTCTATCCCCCCATCCCCCCCCGCCTATAACCCCCCCAAACAACACCTACTAATCCTACACCAAAAAAAAACAAAAAATAGATTCCTCGACATGACCCAAACCCGAGACCTCACCTCCCCCTACCCCTCCATGCTCCCCCCGGCCCCGCTCTTCCACAAAACCCTCTCATCCCTCGCCATCCGCCCCACCGACACGCTGGTCCTCTACGACGCCACAGACATCGGCACGTACCACGCCCCGCGACTGGCGTTTATGTGTCGCTTCTTCGGACATCGGGGCGGGGTGCACGTCCTGAATAATTTCCGGGAGTACGTGGGACAGGGATATCCCATTTCCTCTGGTGAAATATGTCTCATTGATGTGGATGTGGATCTGGGCAAGGGGGTTAAATCTACGAGTGAGAAGCGCGAGGGGGGGTATACCCTCCCTAACAAGGATGAGGGGGGGCCATATAACCGCGTGATTGGATTCTCCGAGATGCGGGATATCGTCCTCCGAAAGGATAGACGAGTCAAGATAGTGGATTCGCGCGTCCCGGCGCTGTTCCACGGCTCGCCTGGCGTGTCGAGGGATGAGATGCTGAAGCGCGGCGGGCATATGTGCGGCGCGGTGAATGTGCCGCTGGCGGCGGTGCTGGAGCCGGTGTCGGGGGCGGTGTTGTCCAAGGTGCAGCTGCGGGATGTGCTTTCTGCGGTGGGGGTTATAGGGGCTGGACCTTTCGGGGAAGGAGAGATAAAGGAGGAGGGGGAGGGGGAGAGGGAGTGGGTCTTCACATGCAACTCGGGCGTCACGGCCGCGGCGCTAGATCTGGTATTTGAGATTGTCGGGGTGAAAGGGAGGAGGAGGGTGTATGATGGGAGTTGGGGGGAGTGGGGGAGACGGGTTGATGAGGGGGATGGGGATGGGTTGGTTGTTTTTGGGTAGATATTTGGTGTTAAGTAGATTGGGGCGGATTGCGTGGGTGGATAGATAGATTTCTAGATTGGGTGTATAGATAGGGTGTAGATGTTTTGGGAGTGGGTTATGGATCTGGGTGTATGGGGATTGATAGATGCTGTATACAGGATAGAGGGAGTTCTTTATTATTGTACAGGGTGGATAAGTCGGTGGACTCAGGGGATACACGGTGAGTCAGGTAGCAAGAGGGTGTAAAGCTATGCGTACAGAAGAGAGCTAAATCACGGAGACGAAGCAGATTGCTACAGAATACAAGAATGCAACAATACACTACAAATCACTGCAACTCCCCTCTATCACCACCACTCATCCATCTATCCATCCAACACCAACAGCAACTAACACAACACCACACACAAACGGAAAAACAGGAAAATGATAAGAATGTAGGAATGTAATAATATAAAAATGAGAGAATGGAAAAATAAGAGAATGACCGAATATAAGAACGAGAGAATGAAAGGATCAAAGAAGGGAAGCAACCCATCTATGAAACCACTCCAGCGCCACCTACGTCTTGCCGTTCTCCACATCAACATCTTCATCGCCATCGTCCTCACTATCCTCCTCCTCCTCCTCGTCCTCCTCCTCCTCCTCCTCCTCCTCTTCCTCTTCGTCCTCCTCACCATCAACAT
Source organism: Aspergillus ellipticus CBS 707.79 (assembly GCA_003184645.1). Lineage (NCBI taxonomy): Eukaryota > Fungi > Ascomycota > Eurotiomycetes > Eurotiales > Aspergillaceae > Aspergillus > Aspergillus ellipticus. The sequence goes on from KZ826058.1 coordinate 16,461, forward strand.
CCACATCCCCATCCCCTTCCCCCTCCCCCTCCAAATCAACCGTATCCAACCTCTCAAAAGACCGAATCAAATCCTCCAATCCCTCCCCCTGAAAATCATTCCCCTCGACATCCCCAATCGCCAACCTCCTCGGATGATGATGCACGACATACATCGCCTCGAGGGCATTCACCTCGTCGCGATTCCACACCTTCTCATCAAACTCCTTCAGAATGCCCACCGCCTCCGCGGGCACCAACGCCGGATCCGCCCCCTGCAGGACCAGCTGGATGGTGCGTAGGAACGCGCGGCACACGCGCCACACCAGCCCCATATGCCACAGCCCGGAGACGCAGCTGACCAGCACCTCGCGCCACTTGGACGACTCCAGGTGCGAGGCGGCGTGGACCCCGGCGACCAGGAAGTAGTGGACCATGACGATGGGGGTGGATTTCCAGCCATGCGAGACGCGGTACAGCAGGATGAGCGTGCCGAGGGCGTCCATGGCCTCGTCGAGGGAGTTTTGCGGGTTGAAGTTGGTCGCGAGCCGGTAGGTTTCGGTCGGGATGGTGGCGTCGCGCGTCATGTATAGGCCCGTGAGGTTGACGACTGTCATGTGGTGGTACATGCTGCTCTCATTAGTATATTTCCAAGGGTAAATGTGGAGGGGCAGGGGCAGGGGGGGACAAGGTGAGAAACAAGTACGG
>KZ826058.1:17261-47208 GCA_003184645.1 Aspergillus ellipticus CBS 707.79
GGGGGTGGCATACTGAAAACACAAGTTGTGAGGCGTGCGGTTGCGCTGAATCCCCAGCACTGGAGGCAGGGTGCGCTCGAAATGCGCCAGCCGCTGGTGAAGCACCGCCCCGCGCTGCCAGGCCTGCAGATCGATGCGGCCGTCCAGCTCGCGCAGCAGCGTGGCGACGTCGTTGACAATGATCAGCAGCTCGCGACGCACCCGCAGACTGGTGTGCAGGAAGGGCCGGTGCACGGGCGAGGTGAACGGATACGGCGCCCACTGGGTCTGGATGTCGGCGGCGGCGGCCTCTTCGGGCGTCAGAAACACCTCCGGGGGCCCCGGCCAGGCGGTCGGCTTGCGGGACAGTTGCACGATGAGTCTGCGGGATTAGGAGTCGTGCCTGGCCAGACCGACGGGATACTTACGTTTGCAGGTCGTAGACGGCGCCGGCGATGATCTTGTGGGCGCGGCGGTTGCGTTCGGCCTCGACGAGGGTGGTGTGGAAGATGGGACACCCCGCCTTGTGCAGGTCGAGCTGCAGCGCCATGCGCGCGCCGTACTGCACGTACTCGGTGCCGATCTTGTCTTTGCCCGCCGCGCAGAAGAAGGCGCCCAGCAGGAGGCTGGCCTGGATGGTCGGGATGGTCGGGATGGCTTTGTCGGTCTCCCACAGCTGCTCAACGCGCCGGAGCAGCTGCTTGGCCGTCTGCATCTCCTCGCGACGGTCCCATGGCTTCTCGAAGTCGTAGGACAGGTGCTGCGGGGAAGGCAGATGGTGTTAGTGGGGTTGCAGCAGGAGGGGCATACGTACGCAGGCGTAGAACAGGATGGTGTGCACGAGCAGGGCGGAGCAGAAGCGCGTCTGGCCGGCGTGGAAGTCGGCCAGGAAGACGGTCGGCTCGACGACGTGCCAGGTCGGGTTGTCCCAGACGAAGAACAGGGTGAACAGGTGCGAGACGGCGGCGGTGCCGACGATGGCGGTCCAGCGCTCGGCGGTGGTGACGCGGTACGAGGGCTGGCGGCTGACCTGCTCGGGCTTGCCGGACAGGCGCGTCAGCCAGGCGCGCTGCATGCGCTCGAGGGTGATGCCCGGGCGCTGCTGGCTGAGCTGCTGCGACAGCTGGCCGGCGGCGTCGTGGACGGTGGCACTGCGGCGGATGGCGGCGACGACGGAAGGTAGGGCAGCGGGGTCGCAGTCGTGGACGGCGTTGTAGACCTGGGTCAGGTCGCGCAGCTGGACCTGGACCAGGGCTAGGGCACGGTCCAGGTGGTCCGGCAGCGAGTGGTGCACAAAGGCATCGGCGCTGGGGAGAGCAACGGCCTGCGATCGGGGGTTCAGCACCTCACCACACCATGCGTTGCTCTCAGTCGGTCGCAGTCGGACTTACATCCAGACCGTCTGCAGTGGGGGGGACTGCAGGGTCCGTCGAACGGGATGAGGCGGAGGAAGTGGAAGTGGAAGTGGACATGCGCTGGATGAGCCGTTCGTGGCGGCGGATGGCGGCGCGCAGCATGTCGAGCTCGCGGCGTTCCTTGGTGCGCGCCTGCTCCGAGTAGACGCACTCCAGCGCCAGCCCGGCACACTGCCCGCACACGGGCTTGTCGCCATTGCACTTGGCCTTGCGCTGCCGGCACGAGTCGCACGCGCGCACCGTGCGGATGCGGGCGCTCCCCGCGGCCAGGCGCGACCGATCGCGCGGGATCAGGATCTTGCCGCTGGCGGGGCTGTCGGGGGGTCGGCGGCGCATCGTCGTGGTGGTGAGCAGTCAGCAACAGCCAGCAGCATACTCCCCGGGGGGGGGGGGGGGGGACAAGCGCCCTAAATGTCTGCCGACGGCCGCGACGTGGCGTGGCATTGCAGTGGCTTCGTCAGTGGCTTTCGAGGTGGCAAAAAGCAGCCGGCCGAGGGTTCTTCCAATCCATCGCACGCGAGGAAGTAACTATGTTCCCGAGCAATCAGCGCCCGGGCCACAGTGGGGCGGCTTATCACGCAGCCAACTGGCGGTCAGTCAAGAGATGCTGTGGAGGGGTGAGAGGGTCGTGAAGTGGTGGTGGAGTGAGGGTCGTGAGGGTCGTCTCCTGAGGGTTCGCGTTCGTCACCTGCACGAGCATTCATTCCCCACCTCCATCCCGATCCGTGTCCCCCGACCACTAGCATCGCCTGTCCCCTCCGTCCGTGGCATCCCGTGTAGGGCTGTGCCTGGACTCCCGTCCCGACCGTAGGTTGCCACGGCGGATTGATTCGGGTGTATTCTGAGGTGTCCTGAGGCGTCCTGATGTATCCTCGCCGCAATGGCACGACCTGACCATCACGATGCTGCCTGCCTCACTCACCCAGCGTGGAATCACTGCCAGCAGCCGGAGTCTTCATCCGGACGCCACATTCCCGGCCACAGTCTTCATGCAGTGCCGCTTGCACGCTGCTCCGGCAACTTTTCCAGCCAGTCTCCGTGGCGGCTCCTCTCTCCGCGCAGGGCAGCTGCAGCGGTGATCCTCATCCACCTCACCGCTAGGATCCCTGCTGTCGTCGGTGATAGACGGCGATATGGGCAGTGACAGCGATCAGTGATATAATGGGATCGTGGGATGGCATCCAGATGATGAAGGGTGTGTGACATTCAGGAGGTCAAGCTTGCCGAGCCGATTTGTCTCACTTTAATCAGCCTCGGCGGGCATCCCTTCGGCGGGACAACACAACACCCTAACAACACAGCATCCTCACAACAGCAGCAGCAGCAGCAGCACAACAGCAACGGTCACACCAAACGGATCACAGCAAAGGATCACACCTCCATCATGGGGAATAATACATCGATAGTGCGGAATATCATCAATCCCACGCTTGGCAAGAACATGACGATAAGCATCAGCACTGTCACCCATCCCATGACCCCGCCCGCATTCCACCCCTTACATGACCACCCTGCATAACCAACCACCAAAGCTTTGGAACGTCCTTCTTCAACCTCTCACCACCATCGTCATGGCCGAGAAAGCCCCCCAGCAATACGAATCCCAGCCATGTGCGCCCGCCCCCGACCACATCGACGAGAAGCGACTGCTGCGGAAGATGGACCTCCATCTGATGCCCATGCTGACGCTGCTGTACCTGTTCTGCTTCCTGGACCGGGGGAACATCGGGAACGCGCGCATCGAGGGGATGGAGGATGACTTGCACCTGAAGGGGTCGGAGTACAACTGGGCGCGTACGTAGTGTGTCTACCCACCAAGCCCCTGCTAACGGCGCAGTCACGGTCTTCTTTTTCACCTATGCCGTCTTCGAGCTGCCCTCGAACCTGGTGCTGCAGAAAGTGCGGCCGTCCATCTGGATTCCGTCGCTGATGGTGGCGTGGGGGGTGGTGATGGTGCGTTTTGGTCAATGGATCATGTAGACTGCGTGACTGATCGGATAGACCCTCACCGGCATCGTGACCAACTACCGCGGCCTGCTCATTGCCCGCCTCTTCCTCGGGCTGACCGGTGGGTGTTTCTGACCGGTGTCTGATCCGTCTAACGTGTGCAGAGGCCGGGCTCTATCCGGGGGTGACCTACTATATCACGATGTGGTACTCGCGACATGAGGCGCAGCTGCGCCAGGCCATCTTCTTCAGCGCGGCCAGCATCGCGGGGGCCTTCTCGGGGCTGCTGGCGTTTGGCATCGGGGTAGGTGTTTTTTTTGTCTTCTGTCTTTGTTCGAAGTCCGCTGACGGACAGCAAATGAACGGCGTCGGCGGGTACTCCGGCTGGCGCTGGATCTTCATCCTGGAGGGCATCGCGACGGTGGTGGTGGCCGTGCTGGCGTATTTCGTGCTGTACGACTATCCGGATACGGCCTCGTTCCTGAGTCCGGCCGAGAGGACGTGGGTGCTGCGGCGGCTCAAGATGCAGTTCTCCGAGAACGGGAACGTGGTGCCGGAGACGGTCGAGTTCAAGTGGAAGTATGTGTGGGATGCGCTCAAGGACTGGCAGGTGTACATGGGGATTCTGAGTATGTGATCGGATCTAGCTTGAGGACGGATGAGCTGACAGTGCCAGTATACTACTCCGCCGTGTGTCCGCTCTACGGCATCTCATTCTTCCTCCCGACGATTATTCGCGATCTGGGGTATACCTCGTCGATTGCCCAGCTGCTGACGGTACCCCCTCCCTGCTTCAACGTCTCTTTCGACTTTATTAACAACGTTTTGCTTCACGAACCAGGTCCCCCCGTATATCACCGCCGCCGTGGCTGCCATCCTCGCGGCGTGGTTCTCCGACCGCATGGGCCAGCGCTCGCCGCTGCTGCTGTTCCACATCGGCTGCATCGTGGCGGGGTTTCTGGTGTGTCTGGCGGGGTCCCAGCGCTGGGTGCCGGGGTTGATCTACTTTGGGGTGTTTCTTGCCGTGTTAGGTATGTGTCCTGTCTCCTATATCATTGTTATAAAACATCGCTAATTGAAAAGGAATCTACCCCGCCATCCCCGCCCTCGTCACCTGGCTGAGCAGCAACCTGGCCGCGGACCACAAACGCTCCGCCGGGATGGCCATCCACATCGGCCTGGGGAATTTCGCCGGAGGTGCGTCCATCGATTCCCCCATGCCCTCTCCCTGATTCCTTGTAACAACACATAACCCCCCTCCCCACCCCCCATTCCATTCCATTCCATCTATACCCCCATGATATCCCCCTCCCCCAAGTGAAGCTAACAAGAATGAGAATGAAAGCAATGGCCTCCCACTTCTACCGCACGACCGACGCCCCGCGATACATCCTCGGCCACAGCCTGGAACTCGCTTTCGGCGTGCTGGGCGTGCTCGCCATCGTGGCCACCCGCTTCGCCTACGACGGGATTAATCGTCGCCGCGTCGATAAGTTGGTCAGGCTCCGGCCGGAGTATTCTGGCTGGGAGCTCGCGGAGATGGGGGATAAGTCGCCGACGTTTCGGTATATGCTTTAGTTTTTTTGTTTGAATACGTTTGGGGTTGGGGGGTTTAAAGGGGTTTGGGGAGGGGTTGGGGATTGAAAAGGGCGGTGGGGGATGTGACATGTGATATTAGGTGGTGGGAGCAGGGGGGGTGTGGGTTGTGGGATAGAGTAGGGTGGGTTAAATACGTGGGTAGGTAGTAGGAATGAATTTCCTTGTTTTTAAAGGTGTGCTGGGCTAGGCCTGTGGGGGAGGGGGAGATGGATCGTAGGTACGTATCTCTCCTGTTGTTTGTGGGTATTACCATCAGAATTATGATCGGGCGGGGAGAGCAAGTTTGCTTGGTTTGGTTTGGTTTGGGTTCCCATTTTTCGTGGTGATTTATATACATGCTTTTCTTCCTGTGTGTAGGGTTTCTGGTTCCCGGTTTGTGGTTCCTGGGGGCCGGGGGGGATGAATAGATAGATAGTCGGGTTCATGGGATGGGTATTTTGCATCAGTAGGGATAAGATAGTCAGGGCCATAGGATGAGGTAGTTCCATCAGCCGACGAACAGATGGGATGATAAGTCCCCTTCATGGAACGGTTCTCAGTAGATGTAATGTGCTTCCAACCAGATCCCTCCTCGACTCGACAGACAGAAACAGGCAACATAATGTATCGCAGGATGGGATCTTCATTCTCCGCACTCCACCAATCACATCCTCATTCGACAGACTAGAATACACAAGCTAAGCGAAACCGAGACAGTGGGATATCACAGAAGGAAAGCTCATCAGTCAGGGCAGACGGCGCATTCCGCTGGCCCGCGGCACTCTCCAGCAGCCCGTTGCTTGCTCAGCAGGAACAGACCAGCACATCGTCTTTCTTTTGCTACGACACACACAGCAGGCGGAACAGCTGATTCTTGAGAGTGAGCACATCTTGGCGCTTTTCGTACTTCGGGCTTTTGAATACGAAGCTAGCACAGCCCGCGCAGATTGTAGATCTGCATGGAGCCGGTAATCCAGGCAGATAAGAAGAAGCATCGCTTCCCTTGGTCGTCCATTTTATTAAACTCGCCTCCCAATGCGGATGCTTGGTGCATATTTTGCAACTTGCAGTTGGGTGGATTGTCTGATCCATAACGAAGAACACGGTGGACGGTAGCTGGTAACAGTCAGCTCGGACGCCATTGTTGGCATCCTTTACTGTCTTGTCACTCCAGGGAAGCAACGGAGCCTCGTGGAGTCGTAAGCCCCGTAACCCAGCAGAAGGGGAAGATAACGATTTTCGTTTTTCTTGTTTCTTCATTTGCGCCCGAATCAAATGCAAATGCAAATGGCATTGAGGGACCAGAAAGCGCCATTCCTGGCTTCCATTCTAGAATTGTCGCTTCATGGGAAGCAGCGGAGCGTCACGGAGGGAGTGCCTCCGTAAACCATCAAAAGGGGAAGATAAGAAATTTGTTTTATCATTTTTGCTCATTCTTCCCACGGGGTAGTGCGTATCCGAAGCTTTGCTGTTGGCCAATGGCATTGAGTCAAAAAAGCCTTTTTTGGTTTCTGTGTCACATTTCCGACGACCTCATGGAGACCAACTACTGGATACCTTTGTTAAAAAGGTGGAATGCGACGGATTGTCGCTGATCTTGTTTGTTTAGGGTCTGCTAGACGCTTGGTGTGTCGTATGGCGGTAAGATGCCAGATAGAACCAAGCCGTGTTTTGTTTGGCTTTTATCATCTTCGGTGTCGAATCACCGAAAGCAGCGACCCCGTAGGGAGCGGATCCTGTCTAGAGTTATGGGAGTTGTAGGATAAGAAAGACGGTCGATCGTCTTGCTCGCTTGTTATCTGCTAGAGTTTCGATGCATTAGATGGCATTCCGATGTCAGATAGAACAAAAACCGTTTTATCTTCCACTGTCAAGTGAGGGAAGGCAGCAGCCCCATAGGGCGCAAATTCTGTCACGATCCATGGCTTGGCAGGATACCAAAGACATGCGGTCCTCTTGTTCTTTCACTATGTGCCAGGAGTTTGTTGTATTCGATGGCAATACTATGCCAAATAAAACCGGTTTAGCCTTCCTTTAAACATTCTCAATTTCACCAGAAGAGAAAGCACAGCCCCATAGGGCGCAAAGTCTGTCACAGTCCATGAAATGGTAGGATATGAAAGATAGTCACTCCTCTTTCCTGATGTCCCAGTCTCCAGGACAGACCTTTGTTCCAGGCCAAAGGCCCAGCCACCGATTTACTCCAGTTCGTAAACCTTTTCCACTGCGGTAGTTGCAAGGAAAGCAGCCCCCTTGTGGAGCGGAAAGTATCTGATATCTGTGAAAAGAGCCAGATAAAAAAGATTATCATTTTGGGCTGGTATGTCCCAGCATCCAACACGTTTTGTTGGGGCTGTCAGACTCGAAGCGAGATAAATCCAGTTTGTAGATTTCTTTCCAGTGCGGTTTTGAAGCAATGGCAGGCACCGTACCGTGGAACAAGTTGTAGATTATGCCCAAGGAGAGACATATGAGAGTTCTATCTCATTTGTCGAGCAGACCAGACTTCAAGTAGTATGTCGATCTGCTTGCGGTGCCAGAAGACCGAGAACAACAGCCCAGCTGTTGAGCTTTGTTCCGTCGTTACTTTTGCAATGCGACGCGGCTTTGGAGGAGCAAGGTTTGGATAGTCTTGCTTTCCGCAGCCAGATAAGAAAGAGAATCGCATCCTTTTCATGCACAATCGATCAGTCTAAGAATGACAAGGTGCAAGCCGACCCCAATAGCCAAGGCAGCCAGTTGTAAATTTTGTCACAATGTCATCTTCGCGAAGACACCACCCGCCCCAGGTGGCGGGGATGGTGTGATGAAATAATAAAAACAGCCAAACAAGGCAGTTCTGACATCTCTTGCTCACTGCCAGGATCAATAGCATATCCAGCAGACCGAGGTTCTAATTCATTCAACAACATTTGCAGGCACACCCCCCCGCACCCAGTAGTGCAGATGGTGAGTCGGAATGGGCAACCAGCCAGATAAGAGGGAAACTAGCGTAGTCTGCTCATTCATTGTGGGTCACAACTCTGCATAGGGATTTCTATTACAGTCCACAGGCAACAGGACATCGGGACAGACCCAATTTCAATTCCTCCAGCTCAGTCGCGAGGACAGGAGAACACCCCCAATGGAGGAGAGTGTCTGAGGAGATGGAAATGAGAAAGAAAGTACCATCTTTTTCGCATTCATTGCGCGTCACATATCTGGGTGGACGCTGTGTTGCATGCAAGTCACGGTCGATAGCAAGGCAGACCCAGGGAAGGTCATCTCGGTGTCGTCGTAGTGACACCTCTCATATGGAAGAGTAAATCATATAAGAAAGAAAATCTTATCTCTTCTTCATTCATCAAACACCAGCCACCGCTGAAAAGGGCCTTTGCTCAGGCCACCAGGTAAGGCAACCCGCAGGCGTTTCCTTCGAGTGCCATCTTCAACAGGCAGCAGGCCAGTGAGGGGCAAGCACCAAATATATGGGTGAAGGCAGCCAGGTAAGAAGGAGGGTCGCTTCGCTTGCATTTTCTGGAAACCACCAGGGCCACAGTAGGGAAAGGGATCCTGGCTGGATCGCAAGAGATTGGAATTTGAGATATCCACGGTCATAGATCTTCTTTCAACGGTCTCCGGTGTCTCCCGCCCTCGGGCGTTTTGTGCTTCAGCTTAATACCTGCACCCAATGTCACATCTGCAACTTGCAGAAGACTCGAAACCAGCAGGTTAAGAAAATTAAAATCATCCTTTCATCATTCCTCGAGCAGACCCCAGACCCCAGGATGAATGGGGCTGTGTATCGCATTGCCCACAGGCGCTGTATTAATGAGAGATTATGTTCTCTTTTAATTGCCCTTCCGACAGCGTCCAGATTGTTTCTGGCGCTCCGAGTTTATTCTTTTTTTTTTTTGGGTTGTTCGCACTTCTGCAACATGCAGATAGATAGAAAGGAGCGGGATGAGAAAGAGAATCTCATTCTTTCACCATTCGTCGATGAGCGGCCAGACCCTAGTAGGATGGGGGATGTATGTTGCAGCGCAAGCCGGCAATGAAGCAGTAAGGGACTCTGCGTATCTCTTAAATCTTTGGTCAGCGCCCAGATTGTTTCTGGGGCTTCGAGCTTATTCCTTTCCAGCCTGATTACCCCGACCAGTTTCACATCCGGGAGCTGGCAAAAAGTTAAAACCCAACAGTGTAAGAAAGAAAATTCCATCCTTTTTTTATTGAACACACCACCGACCGCAGGCTGGAAGGAGATGATGCTTGCATCTCCAGCAAACGATGGATCAATAAGAGACTCCCACAGTCTAATAAGCCCCTTCCTCCAGGGACTAAGGTAAGTCTATTCCACCGTGCGTCTTCTTTTTAAGACCGATACCCTCGGCCAATTTCAAATTTGCAGAATGGAGAAAATTTGACACCAGCAAGATGAGAAATTCCCTGCTTTTTGAATTCATTGTACCGTCCACCCCAGTACGGTGGATTGTCATGTTGGCTGCATCCCAAACGGGAGATAGAACAGTTACAAACGCCTAGTGATCTGTATCTATCCTTCTGACAGTGCAGATTGTTCTTCTGCCACCGAGCGGCTTCCCTTTTAGATCGATAACCGCAGCCAGTTTCACATCCGAGAGATGGAGAAACGTTGAGAACAGCAAGACAAGAACGAACCCTTTTTTATTTATCGAACCACCGACCCGGTATGAATGGGGATCTTTGTTACATCCCAAGCGGGCGATGGAACAGTTGCAAACGCCCGCGAGGTTGCAACTCCCCCTTGAGAACAGCCAGATTGGTTATCGCACCCAGAAATGCCTGTTCTTAAATACAATGGCTCATTCCAAGGTCACATCTGCTTCATAGCGAGACCGTGCCGAAAAGGCTTGTCACGCAGCCCAGATAATTAGGACCATTGTCCATCCCGCTGTGGCGCGGTTCATATGGCGGTATTCTGTAGTTGGAGACATCTTGGGTGATGCCACACAGCCAGGTCTAGCTCTGCTGTCTCATGCAATCAGCTTAACTGACTGGTAATAAATCCCACCAGTATATTATCTATGCGCCGTGGCATGGGAAGAGAAATTGCCAAGTCTCTGCGCGCACCGCGTTCATCAGGCTGGTTGGCAAACACAGCAAGGAAGATCCAAGTTTCAGTAACTTGTCGCCACGACATCATACGAAGATCGGAGCAGACAGCAGACTGGTCTGCTGCTCGGAGAGCGTTTTTCGCAAGTTGTTCCATGCCACCAATATTATTTCTGAGATAGAACTCGACGAGTTTCTGAGCGCACCCCGATGGTCAGGGGAATTCGCAACCCCCAAAGGGAATTACTATGCCACTATTTTGAGGCCGCAGAGGTCATAGGAATATCGGAACGGGCAGCCAGGGTTGCATCGATGTTGCAACTGTGTTCCTGACAGGCGGATCACAACCATCTGTCCCATATCTGTCACAGCGACAGCTTTCGACAAATTTCTGCGCTGAGCCGGGGTTTAAAGGAATTCGTCTAACTTGGTCAGCGGCCGGAGGTACGACACGCGTCGTCTGCTATTGGTTTGTAGTTTCCAGACCTCATGAGGGATGCCAGCTCGTATCCCCAGGTTTGCTCTGCTGCTTGTGGCTTTCTTTCCACAACTTCTTAAATGTCGCCAGTATCGAAGGCGTCATAAGACTGAACCCTTGACAGCCAATTGCAGAGCAGAATATGCCAAACCACCAGACACTGCCGTTTGCAGAATGAACGAACTATCGCGATTCGATAACAGATACCGCTATTGTGCACAGCCTCCAAGTTTTTTTTTTTTTCGCGTTTTGCAGTCTAGCGAATACAGCGGGTCCTCTGCCCATGTATTGTGTTCCAACGCCATCAGAGTCGTCAAGTTCCATGATGCCCTATTCCAGGCTCTGCTCGCTCTTTCCATCTGTAAGAAAATATAACACGGAATGGACAAGGACGCCAGAAGGCAGTCAATAATTTAGTTTCGCCTGCAGCGGAATATCATCCAGAGAGCAACCCGAGGCAATTTCCTTTCGCTCTTGTCGTACCAAAAAGCCATCGCTGGCAGGATCGGACCATCCAGATCCAAAGCCCAGTTTCAACTTTCGGTCGTCAGCAATTCCCATCTGTTTCAGAAAACGAGGAGACAAGGCCATAAGGCGCTCGACGACCCACCCCGGATCCATGATCCAATTGTAGATGGGTCGTCGCCCTCCACCTCAGATGAGGAATGCGACGCGTTTCATTTTTCGGTCTGCTGTGACTGGAAGTCGAGGACAGAAGCCCGGTATGACCCAGGGTTTCCGCTGCTGCGCTCGGCAGATGGCACAGCCACCCACCAGTTTCCCATCCTATGGGAGAAAGCCAAGACGATTTTAAAATCTGTCTGATCCAACATGCACCTCGATTCAAGAAAGAAGATGCAAGGGATATCAGTTCCTAGCGTCCAGTAAGTCAAAGGCAGAGCCGTAAGATGCCTTGTGGGCCATGTTGACGTCGCATCCCCAGTTCCTTTGTTTCGTGGGCGGATCACCACCCACACCCCGGTGATATCGGGGGATCAAGATAGAGAATTCTCTTCAAGATTCGGATCATAATCCCAATTGTCCTGGACCTCCAACAACACACTGTGTCAAACCAACCAAGGCACCGTTGTGCCAGACCACCAAAGACACGACAGTGTGCCAACCCTCCAAAGACGCGGAAGTTTGTTAGATCTCCAAGCATCTTAATTGTCCTGGACCTCCAACTACACGCAGTCGCAAACCCCAAACACCAAGACACCGTCCAATAAAGAACCGGTCGTCTATCCGAGATGGATAATGCCGTTCATGCCACAAACGACTGATAAAGACGGGGAACGTAGTGTCCCATTTCATTCAGATGCCCAATGAGGGTCGGCGACGAGCCCCAGAGCCTTAATGTTCCTCGTCGCGTATCATGTTGTAACTCCTGGAAGCGACGGCCGACTACATGGTATGCTGGAGTGTTGCAGCCCATTAGATCGAGAGCCACTGTTGAGTGGAATGGCAAGGGACAGCCCTGACAAAAGGGCGACGAAGAAGCTCATATCAAGTGGGGGTTTGAGTTGGCTTCCTAGTGCCAGAAACAGAATCGCTCAGAGTCCGAGAGTTGCGTCTCCAGCGCAAGGTGGAAGATTCCGTTGTCATTTGCCCTGCGTTTTTCTTTCGGGTTTGATTGCAGAGAACGGCCAGAGCATCTGAGGCAATGCCCCTGATGTGGGGAGTGGCGCTGGATCGAATATTCAAGGGCTGTATCTCCAGCAAAAGGCGTAGGGAGTTTCCTTTGACTGTCCGGTATTTGTCCGCAAGTCGGTGTGGGGGATCGAAAGTCTATAGACAAGTGTCTTTGACTGTCTGGCTTCGAGATGGTTCTCGGTCGGCCAGAAGCCGCGTCAAGGGTCAGAAGCATGCTTCAATTTATTCAAAAACGAGGTGCTCGATTTTTGGGCAAACGCCCGAATATACATTTGTCCGAAGATCAGTTTGACAGACCAGGTGTGTCAATTCTCAAGACAGCGGCACTGCCTGTTCACTTTCGAGATGCTTTGCCGCTGGCCGGAAACCGCGTCGAAGGCCAGATAAAGAAAGTAGCACCGCATTCCTCGCTTTTTGAGCAACAAGCCCCACGATACATTCGTCTTGAGGTCGAGCGTTTGAATGTTTGCGTTCCTGAGTATAGACACATTTTTTTGTCTTGTCACATTCAAAATTCTTTTTAATCAAGACTTCTATCAGACACGCATTTCAAATGCCCGATACATGATCCAGTGTCTTAAAGACCCGAATGACGAGGTCGCCCTTGGCCTGCACTTGAGAGAAGTGAGGGTCTCCCATGGCGTGCAGGGTTGCCAGAGCCATGGTATATAAATTGATCTCATCCCAGTCGTCACATTGACCCGGTTTTGGAGCCACTTGCTGAGCACAGTGGTAGTCCACTCTGACCACCATGTCGTTCTCGTTCTTCACGAGAGCTGTACCTGAGACAGCCTGAGCATAAAATTTCCTTCCGTTTTGTCCGGTCAACATTTCGCACTACTCGCCGTACGGTGACTCATGCACCTGATATTGTTTCCCCCGCTGTCAAGAAACGCCGGTTCGCATTCCCACTTGGAGATTGGACTCCCGGCAGCAATTCGATGACCGTTTCCATTGTCTATTAATCATTTCCAGCAACATCAATCATCGATGTCTCAAACCCCGGCCAAGGCACGGACAATGTGGTTGAAGCTCTCAGCTGTCCGATAAGACAGAAAGTTGCATGCGAAAGCTGTTGCTGCTGCATCCCATTCTTTGATGCCCGCGTTATCTATTAAGCATGACGCGCGACACGACAGTGAGTCTGTGCTCGCGGCCCTTTCCCTAGGCGTTATCCCGTTCTCAACGATATCATTAAATTTCCTATCATGTGGAGCTGACAAGTGTAATGACGCAACCACGGTCGTACCGATGGCTGATAGGACCGTTTGCCACGATTGGCTCATGAGAAAAGTATTGTTGTGTCGGCAGACAAAGCAGCCCATCAGGCGATGATATCCAATGATTGGACCCAAGGCCAGGTTTTAGTGTCTTTCTGTCTTCGACAAGAATATATTTCCTTTCTGTCTCTTGCACGATCGAACTTCTTCGCAAAGACCGTTTCAACGGTTGTGCTTATAGCCGTGGTTTCTCCCACTGCGCTAGTGGGGTATTCGGAAACGGTAGAATTTTCTGTGCGGAAAGACAGCCAACCCCATAAGACGATGGAGTTCAGGGTTCAGACACCGCGACTCTTTGCGTCGTCGGCAGATCTCGATACCAGTAATATCTTTCCCGAAGGCGGTCGTTGCGCGCCTTGAACCACGGCCACAGTTGCACATATGGCTGTGGTCTCTCCCCAGTGGAGTTTGGGACGGGAGGAAACCCTTTTACACCAAAGAGGTCGAGGCAACCAAGACCAGCATATAGCGCTGTCTTGGATGCTTGGATCGCGAGTCAATCTGCAGCCCGTAGACTGACAACGATGTGTTGACCGCACCGGGTGCCGGTTCCAAACTGAAAATCCCTATTGGAATAGTAACGTTGCAGCTATATCATACTGAGATAGAACGAGGCAATTGTGCCTCTTGCTGTGCCTCTCCCAGCCCCAAGATGGCCTGGGGATGTCGAACCCCGGATGACGACGGACTCGGATTCGGTAGAAATATCGTCAGACTGCGCGGACTTCGATATTTCCCACCCGACGCCCCCCCGAAGATGAAGGTTTCGGACAGGGCATCGAGTGTTTCCAGTTTCAACCCGAGACGCAGGGCCCTGAAGAGCCGGGTGAAAGTATCGATATTTTTGTTTCTTCGAAACATCGACAATTGTATTGGGGATTGCACTTTTGAATCCGCAAGGTAGGTCAACCCTCGCAGATGCAGGGGAATTGTGTCATAGATTCCACCGACGCCCATAGGGTAACCTCGAATGTAAACGTGTGGATATCTTTACAATCCAAGCCATTCTAGCTTCAAAGGGGAAACCCAGCCCGCAGGCTGTCGTTAGATAGCCAAGCCCACAGACCGGACGATTGTCCAATCATGTCCTGAAAATTGATTGGCTATTTGACCACAAACAGCAACGGCTGGAGCATTCGCAAAGCCACCGTCGCATTTGAATCTTCTTAGGATTCCCATCGGTTAGTATCTGAGACCACCGAGATGGAACTGGGCGTGGTGCTCCATATTGATATTACGGAGAGTCTGACGGAAGGAAAATGTCTGTTGACACGCTTTCACTTGGCTAGAAAATTCATACTTGTTTCAATTTTGAAACCCGGGTTGCAGCTGGGTGGATTGTCCATCCCACATAGGTGTCAACTGCCTCCGCAGAGATATGCCATCGACTGACAAAAACCTGGATGTCGGTTTCTTAAATCCCACACCCGCAGTGCGGTGCTGCAGGCTGTGTTGTCCGTTTTGACGGAGACGTTCGATCCTGTCGAGAAAGGATGCCTGTTCTTCAAACTTTAGAACACCCAGTGGATTGCCGCTGGCTGAATGTGCTGTCCCTTTCCACAGCAGAGTTAAATTCTGGTGAGAAACTCAATCGTGCGTCCTAAAAAATGGAAACACCCAGTGAACTGACTGGGTGTCTCGCCGGACAAGTCGATGTCGAGGTTGTCGGACGCGCCATTAACTGGCGTAGGACACGATGTCCATTTCTTAAAATTTGCAACGCACCAGCCAGTAACTGGAAACTGGACATACTGTCCACCATATTAAACAGTTCCTTTTCGCTGTCATCACACGGATACATCATGATCAGCGAGACTCTCCTTTCGGCTTCTTAAATTTTGAAACCCCAGTCACTGGGGACTGGACATGTTGTCCACCCTTTCATCGGGTTGTCGGTGCCGTTTCTTGAAACATAGCAAGCCTCGATATCAGCTTTATAAATCCTGAAACCCACACCCAGTGAGCTACAGCAGGGTGTAGCATTGATCACAAGTGGCCCACTCGGCTTTGCGTGTGGACAAAGTCTCCCATTTCATGAACGGGCAGCACAGTTCATGAAATCTGGCCAGATGGTGTAGGTCTGTCCGATGAGAAGGGACAGCTACACCCGTTGCTACTGGGCTCTCTGAAACGCGTCCAGTGCGCGGATTGCGAAGTCGACTTTGGTCATGACGAAGTGCGTGTTCGTGTGCGTCAATGCACGGTGCCTTGTTCATTCAAGATATGGTAAATGACCCGGTAGATTAGGCCATTCAAAAGCAAGTTTGCCTTGAAAGACCGCCGACGACGACAGTCAAGAAGAATAGTTTCCCAGGGCCCGACGGTGTTTATGCGGACCTCATCCACCAGAGCCAGCCCACAAAAGTGAACTGGCTGTCGTTCGAAACTCGCTGTTTGGCAGGTTGGAAAAGGGAGCCGATAGCTGCTCCTCCAAAACCGACACCCCACATCCCCCGGTTCGTCGGGCCCTCGTGGGGCCACTATTCGAATTTCTCTTGAACAACCAGGCCGAGCCAGATCGCTCATGTCTTGGTTGGCGTCTAGATATCCCCTCGATATCCACGCCACACCGACTCATATCTCGGTGCATCGCAACTTGCTCATACGAATACCCGAGAATGAATGTGTTTTCTTTCTCAGCACGACTTTATTCTTTTTCTTTTTGCTTGGGCTGTGTCTTCTTGAGATCGTCGCTTGCCGTTTTCCTCGTTCGATGTGAACGTCCGCCTTTTTGTTCTGTCTTTCGTGTTGTTAGAAGACGCTTTGCGCAGACAGCTATGTCTTTTTCCTTTTTTCGTTGAAGCAGTCAGCTTCTTCTTGCTTGCGGGCCGTTGCTTTCCTCCTCTCTTTTTTGAGGTGTTCTTTTTCCTCTCGATGAATGTTCTTCCTTCCTTCCATACCTCAACATTTTCCCAAACACAACCCCCACCCAATTTTTCTTGGGCTTGTCCCATCATCCCCCCAAGCTCTAGGGCACCATCCCACCTCCCGCAATACAGTAAACATTTCCCATGTTTACTCGTTCGTATTCTCAAAGATCATAGTTCTTCTCACAGAAGAACCACAAGCCCACCCTTTGTGGGAGGCCCCTTGGACCTAAACCCCGACACAATATTCAACGCCGTGCCGTACATACGACACAGTCTTGCAGGCAATTTCCGCGAATTACCGGATTTTCCTTATCACATACGGAAATCTTCCAATAGAACACCCTCGAAAGTGCACTTTGCATTGTCCATTTCTTCGTTCTTCGATTATATCAAAGAACGCCGGGACGAGGCAGATCGTAAAGGATAGGATCCACGTCCCCTCATCTTCCAAGCCTTCGAAGCCGAGACAGGGTTAAAAAGGCACAGGCCCGCAGACGCAATGTCCGCTGTCATCTGCACCTTCTTCAATTCTAAAGAAGAGCAACAGGTGACATTCATGATTGGAATGTCCAGTTTGTTTCTCAATTCTTGTTCTTCGGTTTTGCGAAAGAAAGCCGAAAGCAAACACAAGCACGGAGGAACCTGAACAAGGGGATCGTAGTCCCCTGCCCTCTCGGGGCCTTCGAAAGCGAATCCACGTCAGAAGGTGGAGACGCAACGCCCGCCATCATATGCAGTTCACTCAACTCAATGCTGAGGGTGAACCTGTTTTCTTCAAATATTCAATTCCAGATTCCATATTCAAGGTCCTGTTCTCTTTTCTCGTCAAAGGTCGAAAATATAACCAACCCCGGAGGGAGCAGGACAAGCGGATCATAGTCCGCTGCCACTCCGGGCCCTTTGAAACCGAAGCCCAAAGCAAGGCCAGATAATAAAAGCCACCCCGAAGGCAATCTTGAGAAAGGTCTTCCAATCTCGGATATGAAAGCGAGTTCCCCTGAGTGTCGATCCTCAGGACCACCCAAACACGACACCCAGTGCTGAAAGCACTCCCGTTCCCAACCGCTGCCTTACAGCAGGGAAGAGAGAGACAAGCCACAAAAAAAGAAACCCGCCTAAGCTGGCTCGCCGGTTTATCAGCTCCGAGACCGACGGGTTAATCATCGCTCCTTTTTCGAAATCCTAGTTCTTCTCCCCCCGAAGTGAAAAAAAGGCACAAGCCACAGCCATTGAAACCAGCCTAAGCTGGCTCGTCCGGCAGATCAACTCCGCCACGGACGGATCCCGCATCGCTTCTTTCCGTAGGCCATGGTCCTCATCGCCCCACAATGCAGGGATGCATGGAGGAAAGCTTCCAGAGCAGAAGTTTCTTTTTCGGTTGTCAGGGTATGCTGCAGACCAAGCCGAATCCAACAGGGTATAAATTCCTGCCGGATTTCTTCCCCATCGGAGAGGGGCAGCTTCAAACTGATTATTCGGCACATTTCATAGGGCCGTTCTTCGTCGACCGCAGTAAAAAAGGCAGCTCAGTATGGAAACCAAGCTCAAAGCCGACACGTCAGCGAGGGCAGTGCCAACGCTCGGATTCAAAGTCGTGTGTTGCCACGGTGGGCCATTTGAAAGACAGCCAACCACCACCACCAGGAACAAGGCCGGATTTGCCGCCTGTAGGGGGACATTTCGATTTCAAAATTCGAGTAACTGCTCTTCGGGTAAAGTACAATGACGAGGCAGCCAGGTTGTAGCCTGGAAGAAGAACCACCCCCCCCCCCCCATCTCGGTCAGCACCACACCCGCGATGCTTCTCCTTCCGAGCCCGAACTTTGACGTTTGGATGTCGGCCGGCCAGCACGACACCGCGCTTTGCGCTTGGAGGGACGAGCAACGACCGCCACTGTCACGGTGGGAGACGTAGCGTTTCGACGTTTCCAAGACGCCAACACGACGCCACCTCGTTGGGTGGTCGAGGCACGAACACCAACCTCACAGGGTCTTTCATCGACGTTTCCTAAAAGCCAGCACGCAACCCCAGGCTAGAGCGCCTTCGTAGGGAAGTCCATTTCATGGACACCGCAGCTCCGCGTACCATAACGAACGTATCCATTAGAGGTCGACCTTTCTCTTGTAAAGAACCCCGCCGACGGTCACTGTTTCGTCGACCAGCCGGTCTGACCTAGAGCGTAGTACTGCTCAAAGCCCCGTTTTCCTCGGGCGTTTGAGATGCGGACCTCGCCTTTCTGTCAAAAGGACCAAGGTGTCGTTGGCAACGACCCTTTAAACGAGGATTCGTCTGCAAATTTGGCTATTGGGCTGTTGGCACGGCGCAGATCATCGGCATTGGCACCAATCTAGTTCGATTGGGCCACGACAGCCCACCCCAGGATCACATAACCCCGGAGATTGACCCCATCCCCCCCCATGGACCGGGGGGCACGACTCGGAAAATATATCTTTCGCGAATCACCGGTTCTCGCCAACCAAGAAGCAAACAAACCAAGCCACCCAACGCAATGTTGACCGGCAGGTACACCAGACAATGATGTCTGCAAGCAGACTCCTTCCACGATGAAGGGTAGTTTGAAAAGAGGGCAGTTCTCCGAAAGGAAGGAGTCGAATGGGAGAAGACACCCGACGATGCTTCTTTTTGAACCCCGCCAAGCCATACGCTGCTGGGCTGGGTTTGCGTTTATCAGTCGACACGGTGGTCGATTTTGAGTCGACGTTTGCAAGGTCGAACATATTCTTTCGTACCCAAGATAATGACTTGTCGCCACGAGACGGTGGGGTTCGATATCAGCTGGTCCACGACCACCACCCACCACCCAGATCGGTCGTGTGTACAATGGTGGGTGGCTGCTGTTGCTGCTGCAGGAGAAGGTCCATAAAAAGTGTCTGACGACACGACGGCTCATTTCTTCCCATGAAGGGGGCCAACGAAGGCACACTTCATGCTTGCAGTCGTGATTCTCACATCGCCATCGCTCTTCCATTCGAAAGGCAGCGACGGAAGGCCAGAAATAGCCAAGACAGTAGCCGACTGTCTGACTATGACTGCCAGGTTCCGACGAGAAAGTAAGCATTCCAACCGCACACAAAACGGCCCGTTCGCCAGGCGCCACAAGGTCAGCAGCAGTGTGTTGCTGCAGAAAATTTGATCGATCACATCAAGAAAACCACGGCCGACAGGCCACACTGTGTTGTCGCGATTTCTGCCTTCCAATATAAACAGAGAGGCAGACGCACCTCCTAGGATGGAGGCATTGGTAGCCGCCCCCGCCCAATATGTGGGAAAGTGCCCAATGCGTAACAAATTCTGGAATTTGGAGTCCGCCGATCCAAGTTCAATCATAGCCCCAGGCAGGCCACAGTACTATGCAGCTGCGCCGCCCGCCACTTATCAATTTCAGCGGCCCCGTCTCGCGCGCCCCCGTGGGGTGGAGGGAAATACGACCTTGGTCGGAATGTCTTAACAAAGACCAGATGCAGCTGTTTCTTAACGGGAGAATAGACCGAAGGTCGAAGAAGCCAGACCAAACACACAATGGTGTTGGAGTGGTCGCAGCGTGCAAGGCTTGCACATGTCGGTTTTCGTTTTCCTCAAGACGACGACGGTCGTAGATCTCTCCATCTCTCTTTCAACAAACCGAGGGTAGGTTGTGGATATGCTCCACATCCGGGACATCGAACGTCCCTATCAATCTGTCCATATTGATTTCCATAATAAATATCACCCCGAGGTCATGCGAAGAAAGCGAAAGGACGCCCGCCACTGATGACGGACACTCCCATGCCGTCCTTCGCCAGCTTCGACGAAGGGACAAACCAGACCGACCATTTGTACGCCCGGCCCAGAAACGGACCCCCCTTTAGAGAAGTGAGTGTGAGCTGCGACGACGACTGAAGTCGTCGTCCTTCTCAACACCCCTGAACTGAAGGACGCCAACGATGGCTGTCACCACGCACAGGGGACCATAGTAAGTAGTCCAGGCCATTGACCATTCCGAATTGCAGAGGAGCCACTCCCCGGAGCAGGGTAACAAAAAGCACCGCGCGTCTATCGGGGCACCAGGAGACCCGACCAAACAAATTAGGCGAACCCTTCACGTTCCAATCCAGCCACCAAACACCAAATGGTGTTCAACGCGAAGGTGTTTCCCCAAGATGAGAAGTCGGCAGCATCCCCCCCCCAATAGAAATTTGCTCGACGCCGCAACGATCGGAGCACGTTCTCAATATGGTGGAGCCTGAAGTCGATCTTCAGGACGTCCACCGAAGTGGGGGTCGAAGTCGATTTCGAGCACGACCACCGCGGTGGGATAGTGACATAGGGGATGCGATACCCCTCGAGGGCATCGTGAAATCCCTGACCGATGCCTTTTCCATCGATGCGACAAGATTTTACTTGACCCTATCTTCAGCCTCCATGAATGGGAGAGAACCGTCAAAAACGAATGGTTTTGCTCGTGGAAAGCAAACCGACGACGAATCGCCGGTTTCCAGTTCAGCGACGAGGCGCGCATCGCCACTGAAAAGCCACAATCCCGACAGAGCCTTTCTTCGGCGTCCATCAATGGGAACCATTCCAAACGAATGTTTGTGCTCGTGGAAAGCAACCGACCACGAATGGCCGGTTTCCAATTCAGCGACGACGCGCGCGTCGACACCGAAAAGCCACAATCTCATGATGGGTGTCGCACAGAAACACGACCCCATCTTCCATGCTCTTCCGGAGGGCCACATAGGGCAATTCTTCGAATCGCTTTCCCATTTGCTTGTGCACGACAGCACACCACACCGAACGCGTGCCAGAGTAGCTCGGTGAGCTTGGCACCGTTCAGTGTCAGTCTCAACGCGCTGTCTCATAGAAAGGACCAACAGCTGATCCAACGGAGGGTCACCCAAGCAATTCCTCCCATTCCCCGATAGGACGGGGGCAGCAGCCAGAGGGCGGTAAAAAAAAAGGCACGGAACGGCCACCGAGTCAGCCGTGGGACGAAAGATTCGCCCGCCTTTCATTATTGGAAAGGTCGGGTCCCAGTTTGGAAATTCTGCGTAAACTGTCGCATTTGAGATACAGACACGGTTGTATCTGGAGAACTCGATATGAGCCTCCCCGGCTCTGATATGTCCCGAAGCCGAGCCACATTTCCATTCTGGGTGCAGACAGTGATGTGTCTCGAGAACAAGACCACACGACGAGGTGTCCCACTACCAGTGCGAGTGGCGTATCCGTCGGGTGAGATGTTCACCTGTCCACGTTTCGAGAAACAACAGACAGACCGCATTGCTTCTGGGGGAGTCGATGATACGACACCTCTGTTGGAGGTGTAGAGAAGCGGACGCAATGAACTTGCCCATTTGGGCGTTTTCGGAAGAAAAGCCGTAACTTCATTCTGGGTGCAGACAACGGGTTCTTCGGGCGAGTCGTCTACAAGACCCAGCCACCCCTGGGACTTTCTGTTCTCCACTGTCGCTGAAAAGTAGCAAAACAGGGAGCATAACCAGAAAAAGTAAAATTTGCCTCCCAGGCACCACGAATTGGCTACCTGTCGATAATGATGTCTTCCATGAAGACGAGAGGAAGCAAGCAAGGCCCAGTGGCCAGGACGCAATGTCTGTTGTCTCGAAAATTGCCTCTTCGCAAGCTGCGCCGAGTAAAGAAATTTCCACTGTAAATTCCATTGTCTTTTTCCAGTCACCCACCGGCCGTGCCGATCGAATGGACCGCACGGCGAACGCAGGACGCTGTACTGTCCGCGTTGCAATCAATATTGACTTGATCTCGAAGGTCCCTCGACGCAACCCACCGAGCCAGAGGGATGTGTCCAAGCGACATCCATGGCCCGGTGGATGCGTCCTGTGAACCGCCAACGGCCGACCAGCAGGATACGCTGATCAGGCCGTGGCGGTTCCAAAACTAGTCATGCGCCATCCCCAGACGGTAATATTCGGGCACCGCGTGCCAGGTCGAAAGACCGAGGAAGAGTTTCTTTCGAGGGTTGGTAAAGTCTCCATTGTGCGTTGAGACTTGGAACGAGTCTCACGCCGTCTTGATAGCAAGAGCGATTCTTCATGCACATTGCATGTTCCTTGGCGTTCCGGTACTTCGAGAAAGGACTTCCGAAAAAGAAGCACACGAAGCCGCAATTGAGACGGTCCTCGATGGCTGGATACCATGTTGTGTCGGTTTTGAATCCGACAGCACAGTCAAAGGCACAGTAGTGGTAGTGTCTGCAGCTGGAATCAACGCCAGCCACGCTGTGCTGGTGCTGGGAGAACCAAAGGGCACCACCCCCATCGTGGGAGTGATTGATTGGTGACGAACCCGGCCGTTAGGAACGGCGCTTCCTGCATGATGTGGTCGACAGAAGAGATCGCAAACCAGCCAGTATGGCTTTTCACTTTTCAAAAATTCCATCACCCATTCTTCGACTGAGCCAAAACAGTAAAACATATATGCCGAGCACAAGGTCAGCCAAGGCACCGATCACAACGCCCTTCTTGACGGCGAAGCCGCAGAACACACCACCCATATTTGAGATGAGTGGTGTTCGATCGTCTCTGCTCCGTCGGAAGACCCTTTGTTCTTTTCTTTCTTTGGTAGACCCAAACAAGTGAAATTATCTTCCACTTGGGAACGTCATGAATTGAACAACGCAGTTTGATGCACTTCTGTTGGAAGCCACCATCATCCAAAACATAAATTTTCAAGCCGCACACGGCAGCAGCCGCGGACACGGTTGATTTTGAACCCTGCCCATGGACCACGGCGCGGTTTCTCAAGGAGGACCGCACCGAAGGATATAAAGGCCGAACGAACTCTTTTCTTCGGAAATGTGTGTTCGAAGAATTTGAAAAGTACCGCCCCATGTTGCTCCTCCAACAGGCACAATTTTCGCCAAATGGGCCAACCGCCCCAGTCTGGGAGCGCTCGCAGCCCGCTGCCCAGAAGGCTTCTAGGCTTGCAAGTCCTGATTGCAGAAGGTCGAAAAAAGGACCGTGCCAATTCGATACTGAAGGAAGGCAGTCGAACAAGGCGAGTTGATCGATGGTCGACCTCAGGGCGAACGGCCCCAGTTGAGCGAGGGCCGAACGATGGTTCATGGCTTGTAACTTGTAGCTCAAAGAAGCACCAGTCAGCAGCCGCTATCAAGCGGCCAAGACGACAAAGACAATGTCATCTGCGTTGGGACAGACACGCCGCGGCATTTCAACAGTAACGAAAGTCGATACCCTCATAAATGCATCCCCCAAAGTGGGTGTTCCTCGAATACTGGCCAACCAACGGAGGGTGGGATTGTTCCGAACCTTCCAACCCCAACCCCACCCCCCGTCAGAAGCCAAAAAGTTGCTTGTGCTGGTGTTATTCGTTGATGCTTGGGCGTTATTTCATAAGGCAACCGACAGCCAGGCCTCTGACAAACAGCAGAGACAGCGACCGACCATCTGGTATATTGCGTACCAGTGTGCAACATACCAGATGGTCCAACCCAAGGGAAGCCAAAAGGTAGCATATGCTGTTTGTATTCGTCGACGCTGAGTTTCTTCTCGAGAAGCCCGCGGGGCCTCTCTGACTAACGGCAGAGACGACCCCCGCAGCCATACGGGTATGTTGTACAAGTGTGTATAACACCCCGATGGTGCGTGCGTGGAACGAACCAAACGAACCAGGATAAGAAAGAGAATCTCATCCTTTCGTTGTTTGTTGGTGCCCACCCGACGCGTGTCTGGGATCAAAGGATGGTCTATCCGATGCACAAACGAACAGGCTTCTGCAGGCCGAGAATGAGTCTTCCCAGCGCCGGGAGACGAGAGGTCGTACGCGACGCCTCTTTCCATGGTCGTCATCGTTTTTCATACCGTGGCTTCGGGCGATTCTTCGAATCTGCAACACAGTGATGAATCACTGATCCATCGTCGATGTGAAGATGTTGATCACACCGAAAACGCCGCCCCTAATCTAGACGTTGTCAACATGGTGGTCGAATGCCCTGAAAATACCTTTCAGGAAGGTGAGAAGCTGCATTCAAACTCGACGCAAGACGCACACTTTGACGAGTGGTTTTCAGGCGCCCGATTGGAGAGTTTCTGCGTCTTAGAAGCCCATTGCCACGTGCTGCAGACCGCGCACGCAGCCGGGCCAGTCAAAAACAGGTTGCCTCGATGCCCTCGCCGGCATCGGGCAGCGTCTTCCATGAAGATTGAAACTATGGGCGAACTTCTTCAATCAAAGCGAAAGGCTGGCCCCAATGGTGACGGGACTTGCCTGCCCTCCCTCCCTCGGGGGGGAATGATGGTTAACCCCGATGAGGGCGGTTCTCCGAGAGGAAGGGCAGGCAACCAGAGCATCATCTGTAGCGGGAGACAATGTCGAGTAAAGTGACACCTCGAAAAAGGTAAAGAAGGCAAGCCACGCCACAGCGTGTTCGAACAGAAGGAACACGTCACCAGTTTCAAAGGGGTGGTCCGCAGCCACAGTCGACACGGGAAGAAAAGAAGCCCCAGTTTAAAAGACAAGGAGAAACGAAACCGTTTAGGAAACGTCAAGAAACACCACGGGTTGCAAAGAAACAATCTGTTCCCGACAATTCCAATGGGGAGGACGACAGCAACAGTTTTAAAATGTAAACAACAATCACCAGTTGCAAAGGGGTGGTCCGCAGCAACGGTATAAAGAGCAGCAAAGCAACCACGGTTAAAGAAGGAAAGCAAGCACCAACAGTAATAAAAGAGAAGAAGGCACCATAATTTGAAAAAGGAAGCCGACAAGCCACAATAAGAAAAAGATGGCAAACGGCAACAGTTTAAAAAAGGCAACATACAACAAAGGCTAAAAGAGGAGACATGCAACAAACAAATAGAACAGGGTGGTGTGCCCTGGTCGTCATGCCGACACCTTGAGTGAGGCATACACATCGCCCCCGACGACCAGGGCAAACGCGGTACAACAACAACTTCAACCCGGTGGACATGCAAGTGCCAGTTTGTTATAAAAGAAACAAATAAGAAGCCACTCGGCTACAGGAGAGAACCCCTCACAGATCCATTTAATCTGGAGGCACAAATGAAAAAATCCAAAGTGCATCAAAGAACGTAACATCCTCATAAAACGACACGTGAAAAGGTATCAAAAGGACAGCACAACACCCTGTTAGAGTAAGGTAAAAAAAAAGTAGCAAGATGATAAAGTACCTCAAGACTTATTCATCAGTGTGACACCGCCGCATGGTGCACAACATGTCGTAAAAGGAAAACCCCCATCCATAGGGCCAAGGGACGACCTGTCAAAGTATGGGAGAGAGAAGAAGGAAGAAGGGTAGGAGGAGGAGGAGAAATCTTGGAGTATTTATATTCGCAGGGGGGCCCTCGCTTGTGGATCTGGGGTTCGTGAATCGACAGCATTCAAGTGCAGATATCTGGCCAGCCTCCCATGGACCTCACATCACTGGAACGGAAGGGACTGCATCCGAGAGGTCAGTGCGAGCTGATGAAGGTGCGGAAGCATTCATCTCCAGATATATATCACTACAACAGGGAGAAACATGGAACGGGGCATGGATAAGGTAGGACAAGGACGGGCACTAGGCCCGATCGCGTAGGGTTGTCCCAAGGAACCATGGAGGGAGAGAGCATGCACTGAAAGAAGATTGTATTGGATGGGCTAGATCGTACGGTACATGGAAAGGCACGCCAGACATGAAAAGCAAACATCGCGCTCATTGGCGGATCCAGATTGGCGCAAGGACGGGCGGGGGTGAGTGAGTGCCTCTGACTAACAGGCCTGGATGGCTTGGCAGGCCTCGAAGGGGCTGTCCAGCAGGCCCATGTGCCGGGCGGGGTCTGCCAGCAAGCTGTAGCGATACCGCAGACAGACCCCCGTGAGATACAGGCGGCCGTGGCAGGCTTTGTCGAGGGCGTACTTGAAGAACTGGCGATTGGCCTCCACCTGGCCGTTTTGGTGGAACATGGCATCGACACTGCGAACATAGGCGAGGCAACCGGCGCAGAAGGCAACCTCGTCTGGCGACCTTCGGGCGTACAGCAACAGGGCTGCCCAGGGTTAGCGAGGGTTAGCGAGGGTTAGCGAGAACGCAGTGAAGGCGGCGAACATACCCCATGCCAGAAGGAGCAAGGCGACGGCTCCGAGAGCGGCGGGGACCAGGCGGATTCTCATGGCGTAGCGGTGGGTGATGTACTTGGATGCATCTGCATGTACCTCGATGTGCTCGGTGTGCTCGTGCTCCCCGCCGGCGCCCGGCGCTAATTTCAGGGGACGGCCGCGTGGCGGCCTGAGGGTGACGCAATTGTGCCTGGCTGTGAACCGCCTCAGGCATCAGCAGCCTCGGGGCCTCTCCGCCTCAGGCAGCAGCGGATTAGTCTCGCCCACGTCCAGGACCAACAACGCGACCCTGTACTTCTTCCTACCCACAGCCTTCTCAGACAGGAAACTGGCCGCTGTCACAGAACTGGCGCGGCCACTCCAGCCACTGCGCGAATCTCGAAGGCAGCGTCGCACTGATTCCCCACAGCAACCGCCCCGCGCGGTTCTCGATGAACCAGTAGTCGCGGAAGAGATACAGCTGGGTGCAGTAATGCGCCAGCAGAATCAAGGCTAACGGGTTCTTCTCCATCAACAATCTGACAAACTCATCGCACACCGTGATCGGCCATAGGAAGATCATCCCGCATTGCGCCGGTTTCTCGCACACCTGCAGCCGCAGGAACGACCTCTCCAGCCGGTCGATGGCCTGCTGGTATACCACCCGCTCGTGCTCGCTCAGCCGCTCCGACGACACCAGTTGTCGGATGTTTTCGATTTGGTCGCCCACCCCGGGGAACAGCCCGAACTGCCTGTCTTTCCTGTCACACCATTAGCCCACATGAAGTAGCGTATATGGGACACCTACAGTGGATTGGCAGGGTCGGCGGGGTCGTCCGCATAGTCCCTCAGAAACAGCGGCGCCAGAGGCCCGTTTTCTACGTGGGGCATAAACGGCTGCAGCGTCATGATGCCGCGACACAGACTGAACAGCCGAAACACGCTCTCCAGCGGCCGACTATCCCCCAGATCCGTCGGGGCGCCGCACGTCCACACCATGATGAGACTCGAGAAGCAGAACAGGGCACTGCAGTTCTCCTTGGTCGGAGTCTGCAAGATGATCCGGAATGTCTGCAATCCCAGCGCCATGTGGAAGTTGGAACTACTCAGATAATGGCTATGTCGCTCCGGTCGGGTGTACGCCAGATGCAGCGCTGACAGCGACAGGATCCCGTGCATGAGAAACTCAAATGAGTAGGCAATCTTGGGTACCTCGATGTGCCACACGTCACGGATCTTCCCCCGCTCCGATAGGGTTTTGGCCGTGTAGATGCAGTAATGGTGCATCAGCTCGGGGTCCTGCGCGCCCCACTCGCGGAGAAAGGCGGAGGTGTCGGCGACTGCATGGTGAAAGGAGCTGAAGGCATCTTCGGTCGGTGGAGAGATGGCGGGCGACTCGGACGGCGGGCGCATCGATGTAGCTGGGCGTCGTTCGAAGCTACACTGGAGGCCCCGTTTGGCGCAGTTGGCACACGGGTCGCCCTCGTCGCACTGGACAATGAGTGGAGTGACTTGTTAGCTCGGGGTCGGAACACACCTTAACGCGACGCTCTTTGCATCGGTCGCACCCATTCCGAGATTTCGTGTGACCGCGTCGGGGGGGCATGTTTGATCATCGTCTGGTGTGTGCTAGATGCAAAGTCAACGCGGGAGGTCGAGAATGCGAGAGCGAATGCGAGAGCGAATGCGAGAGCGAATGCGAGAATACGTGTCCGCAGCCGATAGAGTTGGGGCGCAGTCCAATCACGATGCTTCTCGGGTGGCGGTGGATCGGGCTAAATCCTACGAAACCCTAGCCGCCGCCAGTGGGCCTCGGGGATTGCGAGCTGCGAGTCTGCGACAGGATGGAGTGCAGTCAGTCAGGACGTTTTCTTGACGGGGATATCAGGTACCAGTGGATAGAATATCGTCCAGATACGTGTCTACTAGGGATTACTTCCATCGGAAACTCCCCAATTACATACTATCAATCTCTCTGCACTGACAGACAGGCTGATGGGACGCGGGCTGCCAAGAACGGTGATCGTCATCTCCACTGTCAGTCTGGCCCATGCTCCAGCCATCCGGGCCTATGGTAGGCTGCTGCGCAGTACAATGGAGTTGATCGGCTTGCCGCGGCCAATGGCGTCAAAGAGGAGAGCGAGAGCGAAAGCGAGGCCGCGAACTCAGGGTCCGCTGGCAGTAGCCTCAACAGACCATAGAAGTTACAGGTCCGCTTCTGAGTCAGATACACTCTCCCCGAGCTAAAAATGGCGCTGGATGTATCGAATCTTGGGGAATAAATTCTGAGCATGTCCTGAATCCACCTGCCCGTCAGACGGGTGCAGAGAGTCATCCTACACTTCGTCAGCATAAGACCACCTCTGCGTCTCGACAATTACCTCGAATCAGTCCGACGACCTTCATCCCGCGACGATGGGTTCGTCTTCGTCAGACTCATACGAGCTCTACCGCTACAACCCCTCCATCCCCGCCGCCGTCATCTTCATCATTGTCTTCGCCATCGTCACAATCTACCATGCCTACCTGATGTTCCGAGCGCGGTCCTGGTACTTCACCTGCTTCGCGTTAGGAGGAATATGTGAGAACCCAACCCTTCTCATCAAAACTCCCGACTAACCACGAGCGAACCCAGTCCAAGTCATCGGATACATCACGCGAGCCCTCGCCCACAACAACACGCAAAACGTGTCCATCTACGCCGTGCAAACCATCCTCGTCCTCCTCGCCCCTCCCCTCTACGCCGCCTCCATCTACATGACCCTGGGCCGCCTGATCGCCCACCTCGACGCCGAGCCCCTCAGCCTAGTCTCCATCCGCTGGCTCACCGGAATATTCGTCACCGGAGACGTGATCTCCTTCCTCATGCAGGGCGCCGGTATGTCATCCTCATCCACCCGCAACCACAATCTCTAATACAACCCTCCAGGCGGCGGCATAATGTCCAGTGGGACAGCCAGTGGCATGACGCTCGGCGAAAACGTCATCATGGGCGGTCTCGCCGTGCAACTGATCTTCTTCAGCATCTTCGTGATCTTCGCCTCGCTTTTCCACTTTCGGATCCGCAAAACGCCGACCCAGAAATCCTCCATAAGCGGTATCGCGCAAACCGGCTGGCGCAACCCCAGCTGGGAAACCATCATGGTCGGACTATACAGCGCCAGCGTCTTCATCCTGATCCGGTCGATATTTAGGTTGATTGAGTATGCGGGCGGCAACGATGGGTTCCTGATCAGTCATGAGGTGTTCAGTTATATTTTCGATGCGTTGCTGATGTTTTTCACGATGGTGGTCATGGGGGCATTTCATCCGTCCAAGGTGCTGAACACGGGGGGCAAGGAACATCGCGTCGATTCGCAGGAGAGTGTCCAGCTCAGGAGGGTGCCGTCTGTTTAAGATATTAGGGATGGCGTTTGGGTTGGGTGTATTGGTAGAGACTTTTAATATAGATTAGATTGTATAGAAATTCTCTTGTTGGCTCTGCTCTTTGCTGGGTTTCGACCACCTGGTCTCTTTTTCTACGTGTTCATATTCTCCATCCTGTTTCTTTTGTTTTCTTTTTTTTTTTTTTTTTTTTT
>KZ826059.1:0-46944 GCA_003184645.1 Aspergillus ellipticus CBS 707.79
TTTTTTTTTTTTTTTTTTTTTTTTTTTTTTTTTGAGTCTCATTGCGTATGGTCGTATGGTCGTAGGTCGCCGCAGACAGGTGGAGGTAGACAGACAGTAGTACGTAGGCAGTAGATCCCAACCCCCAACCGGATGGGAGGGCAGGTTCGGGCATGTTCGATTGGGCGGCAACATCGCTGCCTGCGAGGCCAGTCCAGTCCAGTCCAGTCCAGTCCGGGTGGCTCGCGATCAGGAGGTGGCCGCGACCGCGCCAAGGCCGGCTGCAGGCGTCAGCTTCCGGGGGTCTTTCTTCCCTTCCGGACGTCATCCTCGCTGGTCCCTGTGGCTCCTCCCCAATCTCCCCTCCTCCCTCCTCGCATGGATTTCCCCGGTGGTCATTGCCCCTTCGCACTGCCATCTCCTCCTGCTCTGGGACTGTCGGTCTCTGCATCTCCTTCTGTTCTCTCCCCTCCCCCTCTCTTCCCCCCTCGTCCGGCCCGATAGTCGTGACTGATAGCGCAGTCCGGATTTGGGCCCACCGGCTCCCGCCGCCCTTCTCCGTCTTCTGTTCCCCTGACCTGATCCACGTCCCTCCAGAGCTTCGCAACCGCCAGGATGAGTCGGTACGTGCTGCCTCAATTCCCCCAGTCGACTTCTGGCGCTCGAGGATGCGATGCTGACATCGCGTGTGTAGCACGGAGGCCGATTTGGCGATTAACATTCGCAAAGCGACAAGTATTGGTAAGTCGCAACCGCTGCTGAGTCCCACGCTGGCCTCATGGGTTCTGGTGACTGATCACATCGCATTTTACAGAGGAAACCGCCCCGAAACGTACGGATTGACCCCTCGCCTCCCCCGTGCATCGTCGACGCGTGCCCCGCCCTGCACCAACCCGTTCGCTAATTTGCCCCCAGGGAAACATGTTCGGAGCTGCATCGTCTACACATGGGACCACAAATCATCCGCCGCCTTCTGGGCCGGCATGAAAGTGTAAGTGGAGGGCTCAGTGGTTATTTTATGGCTTACCTGTCGGCTGACTGGTCGTTTGCCTTAGCCAACCCGTCCTTGCCGACGAAGTCCAGACCTTCAAGGCGCTCATCACGATACATAAGGTGTTGCAGGAAGGACATCCGGTGGTGGTCCGTGAGGCACAACAGCATGTCAATTGGATTGACAGCCTGATGCGAGGTGTCGGAGGAGAGGGAATCCGAGGTGCGTTACACTCTTTCTGGGATCTGGGGATGCTGGAAGGCGAGCTTGCGAGGGATGCTGACTCTCGGACTCCCGATAGGATACGGCCCTCTGATTCGCGAATACGTCTTCTACCTCGAGTCAAAGCTGGTGTTTCACCGCAACCACCCCGAATTCAACGGCAAGAGCCCCAATGCCACGCCCCCTCGTGTGGTTGCTAATTGTTCTAGGCCTGTTTGAATATGAGGAGTACATCAGTCTGAAGACGATCAACGATCCTAATGAGGGGTATGCTGGACAAACGACCTGTGTGATCACACCCAGCTGACGCCATCTAGATATGAGGCTATTAGCGACCTCATGACACTGCAGGATCAGATTGACGCCTTCCAAAAGCTGATCTTTTCGCATTTCCAATCCGGAACCCACAATGAATGCCGGATCTCTGCCTTGGTGCCCCTGGTGCAGGAGAGCTACGGTATCTACAAGTTTATCACCAGCATGCTGAGGGCTATGCATACGAGTAGGCTCTATCTCCCACGTGGTAATTATATGGGGACTGACATATCTTGTGCGCAGCCACGGGCGACACGGAGGCTCTGGAGCCCCTTCGCGGCCGATACGATGCTCAACACTACCGTCTTGTTCGGTTCTACTACGAATGCTCGAACCTGCGGTATCTCACCAGCCTGATCACCGTCCCCAAGCTGCCCCAGGACCCGCCCAACTTGCTATCGGAGGATGACGACCGTCCGGCTTTGCCAAGGCGTCCGATGAAGGACCCCGAGCCTCAGCCGTCCCCGCCACCCAAAGCGGTTGCCGACCCGGAGCCTATCAATGATTTCTGGACCACCGAGGCCAAGCGCCAGCAGGAGGAGTATGAGGCAGAGCAGCGTCGCCTGCAGCAGCAATGGGACGATCAGCAGCAGCAGCAACTTCTCGCGCAGCAGAAGGCACAGCTCGACTTTGAAGAACAGCAACGCCTCCAGGCTGAGCAACAGCGCCTCGCTCAGGAACAACTACTGCGCGAACAGTACCAGACACAAACGCAGGGTCGCTTGGCCGAGCTGGAGCAAGAGAACCTCAATGCCCGGGCCCAATATGAGCGGGACCAGCTGATGCTGCAGCAATACGACCGTCGGGTCAAGGATCTGGAGGAACAGATGAACCAGCTGACTTCCAACCTGAACCTTCAGAACGCTTCGAAGGACGACCTGATCCGGTCTTTACAGGAGCAAGTCAATACGTGGCGGTCCAAGTACGAAGCTTTGGCCAAGCTCTACTCGCAGCTCCGACAGGAGCATCTCGACCTTTTGCAGACGACGAAGAGTCTCAAGCTTAAAGCAGCATCGGCACAGGAGGCAATTGAGCGTCGTGAGAGGCTGGAGCGCGAGATTAAGACCAAGAACCTGGAGCTGGCCGACATGATCCGCGAGCGAGACCGCGCACTACATGACAGAGATCGTCTCACTGGTAACAACAAAGATGAACTCGAGAAGATCAAGCGAGAACTTCGCTTTGCTCTTGAGCGAGCAGAGAATGCGGAACGCTCTAAGGGCACAGAGATCTCGACACTGTTGTCGAGATACAACCGGGAAATGGCCGACCTCGAGGAAGCTCTCCGGGTACGTCAATAACAGTAGTTCTCGGTGATAATAATTCTAACAGTGAATACAGACCAAGTCTCGCGCCCTTGAGGATGTCGCCAACAAGAACTCGGAGCGCTCAGGGGACCACGATCTTGCTCTCCGCGAGAAGGACGAGGAGATCGAAGTGTACAAGTCTGGAATGGAACAGGCCTTGATGGAACTCGAGGAGCTGAAGATGGTATGATTGGCACAAGTTGATGGTTTCCACCTAAGCTAACGATGCATTATAGAACCAAGGTGACGTCGACACTGCGCTCGATTCGCAGATCGACCACGTTCTGCAGGGTACCGTCTCCAAGATCAATGATATCATCGATTCTGTGCTGCAGACTGGTGTCCAGCGTGTTGATGACGCTTTGTATGAGTTGGACTCCTCCATGCAGGCTGGTAACCAGAACGCTTCACCCGCGTATGTGCTTTCACAGATCGAGAAGGCCTCGGCGTCGGCCACGGAGTTCTCTACGGCCTTCAACAACTTCATTGCGGACGGACCCAGCAGTCCGCATGCGGAGATCATCCGGACTGTGTCCATCTTCTCGGGATCTGTTGCCGACGTTCTGAGCAACACGAAGGGATTGATGCGCTTTGCCAACGACGACAAGAACGCGGACCAGTTGATCAACTCGGCGCGTAAGTCTGCGCAGGCTACCGTGCGGTTCTTCCGAGGTCTGCAGTCCGTCCGCCTGGATGGCCTGGAGGCTCTGCAAAAGACCGATGTGGTGATCAACAACAACCTCGAGGTGCAGAGGGATCTGCAAACCCTGTCGAAGCTGGTTGATGCGTTCGCGCCCAAGAGCGCGAAGATCTCCACCAACGGCGATCTGGGCGATCTGGTCGACCAGGAACTTCTGAAGGCGGCGGATGCCATTGACGCCGCGGCCCAGCGACTGGCCAAGCTCAAGAAGAAGCCTCGTGATGGCTTCACCACTTACGAGCTGCGGATCAACGATGTCATCTTGGAGGCTGCCATTGCGGTGACCACCGCGATTGCGGAGCTGATCAAGGCGGCCACGGATTCTCAGCAAGAAATTGTGCGGGAAGGCCGTGGTAGCTCGTCGCGTACTGCCTTCTACAAGAAGAACAACCGGTGGACTGAGGGGTTGATCTCGGCCGCCAAGGCGGTTGCCAGCTCGACCAACACCTTGATCGAGACGGCGGACGGGGTTATTTCTGGCCGCAACTCCCCGGAGCAGCTGATTGTTGCCAGTAACGATGTGGCGGCCAGTACGGCGCAGCTGGTGGCGGCCAGTCGTGTCAAGGCCACGTTTATGAGCAAGACCCAGGACCGACTGGAGACCGCCAGCAAGGCTGTCGGCGCGGCCTGTCGGGCTCTGGTGCGACAGGTGCAGGATATCATCAAGGAAAAGAACCAGGACGATACCGAGAAGGTGGACTATGCGAAGCTCAGCTCGCACGAGTTCAAGGTGCAGGAGATGGAGCAGCAGGTAGGTTTCCCTCACACCTCTGCCTTGGCTGTGACCGGGACTAACGGCGTTTTAGGTCGAAATTCTCCAACTCGAAAACAGCCTTTCTCGGGCCCGTCAACGTCTGGGAGAAATGCGGAAGATCTCTTACCAGGAGGAGTGAAGTGGCTGGAGTGGGCTTGCGCGATTGCCATGGATTTAGCGTGCGGAAGCTGACCGGCAGGCTCCAACGGCGGCCAGTGTTCTGGTTGGCTGGGGCCTGGGGGTGGTTTCATTCTGTTTGCGCGTTGCTTGTGCGTCAACCTTACTACTGGCATTGCTTAATTTGTTGGATATACCAGAGTAGAAGCCATGCCCTTGTTTGGTGTCCTTCAGAGCTCTTTTGTAACTGTATATAACCCGCGAGGGTAGACAAGAAAAATGTAGGATTCCGTTCGATGAGGAGCTACTTACCTCCCAACCCCCAGGGATGGTGCCATAGACCAGGGCAATCCATTCGGTTACAGACGGCTCTGATCCGACCGCCCAGGGACGGTTAGTGATTGTATCTTTGGCTCTGGAGATGGAAGCCCTATATCATCCGACGATTATCTTTTCTTGCCTACTTTCCAATTGATATCTCATTCACCCAAGAATATTTATCAAGAGTGAATGGGGTTTGGTTTGGGTTGAATACCGAGTTCTCCAGACATTGATGATCCCCAGTTACTGTAGACATTCAGACCTGATACTGAGCTTCAATTTCATGGTGGTGAATAGCAATTCTTGGTCTATATATGCCGTCAACTCCTCCCTCCTTCTCTTCTTCTTCTTCTTCTTCTTCTTCTTCTTCTTCTTCTTCTTCTTCTTCTTCTTCCTCCTCCTCCCATGCCTCAATCTCCGATTCAGATCGTGTCTAATCTAGGAGTGATCTAGCAGGAAGTAAACACTATTTTACTGCCGCGGCAGTAATTATCAAATCATATCTATATACCAGCCCATCATTACATTTTTCTTGTGGGGATTCTGATCAATCATTCTAAAGAGATAAAGTGTATAAACCTACACAGACCTCTCTACGGTCTTCTATAACTCAATTGAGTATCGAGAGATGGGAACGAGTTATGTCCGCTCTTCTGAGTATAATAAAACAATCAAAGAACAACAACAGATATTCCTGCGTCAACTGCAAACGCTACAATCGAATCAGCTCAGGATGGATGGCCTTGCCGTGAAGAACGCCCAAGGATCCAGGGCGGAAGGGTGATTTATGCACTCGAAGTGGCGCCGCCTGTATCTGTCGTGCTTTCACTTTGCGTCTACCCTCCTGCGCAGCATAGCGAACAGCTGAGCAATATTCCGGGTGCAAGCCAAGGTGAGCGCCCCGTCCGAGGTTCCCTTCCGTTGGCACACACTAACATTTCTTTTTTTTTTTTTTTTTTTCCCCCCCAGGCTTTCACAGATGGGAGCGGGGTGCCCCGAACTTGTACGCCACACTCCTGCGCAAGGTGCTGCGGGTGGACCAGCCAAGTGTTTTTGATCTCAAGGCTGCCATCAAATCCGAGGAGGCCACCATTCGGGAAATCGAAAGTGGCCGGTTTAAGGATATTGCAGCGCGCATCAAGCTCATCGAGGCCGGTTCGGATGACGCCTATGTCACGGACAAGGAGCAAACCCGGTACGAGAGCACCGTCGAGCAGCTCAGCCTGTTCAAAGACAGGCTGGACCGCTATCGGCGTTTCTTGAACGGCAGGCGCTACTACCTGGGCGAGGTGGTGGCCGGGAGCGGGCTCTGGCGCAATGTGATGCGCAACACCAACAGCGAGAAGCGCCAGCCGGGGGTCATGGATTGGGCCCTGATCGAGGTCATGGAGGAACGACAAGGGCCAAACGAGGTACGGCTTGTTTTCTTTTTTTTTTTTTTTTTTTTTTTTTTTTTTTTTTTTTTTTTTTTTTTTTCTTTGGCTGCTCTCCCTCTCCAAAAATGCTGATAAACATCCGTCATCTCTGTAGCCATTCCCGTACCACGATCATGTTGGTGGCATGAATTTCATGGAAATAGAGGATTCGGCCCTCCGGCATGGGACCAAACTCCTCAAGTGTGGCCGGTCCTCGCACTACACGGAAGGCGAATACAATGGTATAAAACAAGCGGTAGTCGGACGGGAGTACGACATCCATGGTCAGCTCAGAATCAAGATCACATACGAACATTCGGTGATCAGTCGGAGCGACGCCCCATTTGCGAAACCCGGAGACTCGGGGTCCTTTGTTTTCACCCAGGCCGGGGATGTGGCGGGCATGTTGTTCGGGGGTTTTAGACGGAAGGACACGATGTACTTCATCCACGTCAATGACCCTTATTCGGGACATTAAAGAAGTCACCCGGGCAGTGGATGTTCGCCTTGCGGCTTAGCTCTCGAGGACAACTTGAAACTGGGAGAAAGGCGAGACCAGAATGTATTATTCCCGGACAGTCATTCTTTTGAGCCATCTCAGCGCACTTGCGAGTAGCTTTTGCTTCTGTGCGTGCACTTCTTTTCTTAGGAAGGCCCACGAACTGAAAAAAAAAAAAAAACATACAACCCGAAAGATAGAAATGAAATGAAATGATATCAAAAGAAACAAAGCATCCTTAGATCTATCCCCACCCATCTAGGCTCGCTCTCTAGTAGCACAAAAAAAGAAAAGGAGGGATGCTGATGATGCTGATGCTGATGCTGATGATGATGATGAAGGCCTATACCAGCAGACGCGCGCCATAATACAGACAGGAAGGAATATAGTGGTACACGGGGCGTGCTCTCTCGGTCACGCCCAATATAAACAAGGAAGAAGTGTTCCGTCCATCCCAATTCCAGACGCCAATCCGCCTTGCCTCGAGGGGTTGTTGTTGTTGTTGTTGGTGGTGGTGGTGGTGGTGGTGGTGATGGCCGTTTACTTCCTCCGGTTCATCGTCTTCTCGCACATCTGGACCAGGCCCGCCTTGGCCTCACTGTCGGGGAAGTCCGCCAGAGATGCAATCGCCTTGTCGGCGTATTCCCGGGCCAGGAGGCGCGTTTGCTCGACGCCGTCGGCTTTGATGACGAATTCGCGGGCCTGCGTGGGTTGTCATGGTTAGCTTTTTTTGTTAAAAAAAAAAAAAAATTTTTTTTTTTCCAGGCAAAGTGAATAAATTACCTTCTGGACATCGCCGGCCTGGCTGAATTTCCGGCCGACCAGGGGTCCAAGCTCCGGGTAGTCCTTCCAGGCGAAGAGCAGCGGTGCCGTCGCGAGTCCCAGC
Source organism: Aspergillus ellipticus CBS 707.79 (assembly GCA_003184645.1). Classification (NCBI taxonomy): domain Eukaryota; kingdom Fungi; phylum Ascomycota; class Eurotiomycetes; order Eurotiales; family Aspergillaceae; genus Aspergillus; species Aspergillus ellipticus. Next base: position 7,507 of record KZ826059.1, read on the forward strand.
TCCAAGTCGGCACCCACCGGCTTGCCCATTTCCGCCTCGCTCACCGTGTAGTCCAGCATGTCGTCCACCAGCTGAAACGCCAGCCCCAGGTTGCGGCCGTATTGGTAGGCCGCCTCCACCACCTCGGGGACGCTGTGGCCCAGCACGGCCGTCGACCGGCAGGACTTGCTGATCAAGCTGCCGGTCTTCAGGTACGTCTTCTGCAGGTAGTACGAGAGCGTGTCGTCCTTGAAGACGGGGTTCGCCTCGTCCGCCGCCGTGTTCTTCAGCTGCATGAACTCGCCCTCGACCAGGTTGGTGATCACGGTCGACATCAGCTCGATGACCTCCGGGTCCCGCAGCCGGGCCAGGGCCACCGAGGCCCGGCCCAGCATGAAGTCTCCCGCCAGCACGGCCATCTTGTTTCCGAATTGCAGGTTGGCGGACGTGAAGGAGCGGCGGGTCTCGGCGTTGTCGATGACATCGTCGTGGAGGAGGGACGCGGTGTGGATCAGCTCGGTGATCTCGGCCAGCCGCCGCTGGGTCGGGAGAATGTCCTTGTCGCCGGTGAAGTCGTACGACGGGTCGCCGGCCGTGGCCGAGAGCGACTTCAGGTCCGGGTTGTGGTCGACCAGGATCGAGTGGGAGCTGATGGGGTCGTTCACCATGGCCGAGTTGGGGTCCGCCTGCAGCGTTCGGGGACACAACGCGGTGGCCTGAGACATCAACAGCACCAGCAGGGGCCGCATGTGCTTCCCCTCGCTCCGGGTGTAGTATTTGGCCACCTTGTCCAGCGTCGGATGGCCGGACCCCAGCAGCTGGCGCAGGTTCTTGGTCAAGAACTTGAGCTCCTTGCCCACCATCCGCAATGGGTCGACGGAGATGCCGGGGGGCGCCTTGGGCAGGCCCTTGAAGATGGTCTGCGCCGCGGTGACCGCGGCCCCGAAGGGCGAGACGTCTCGCCGCCGCGTCGGGTGGTATTTTCGGGTCTGCAGCTGGACGGGGCTGGAGAGGAGGTCATTCCGGAGGCATTGCCAGCATATGACGGTCGAGGGCGTGACGCGTGACGAAAGCACCAGCCCGGAGGCCGGCACTACGCGAGCCTTCATGGTCGGGGAGAGCGGGAGAGCAGGAGAGCGGGAGGGGAGGGGGGGAGCTAGAATTGAGGGCGACAAGGGGCCGGGATCATCACATGTAGGGAGCGAGCAAATCCGCGTCCGGGGGAGGAGGGGGGCAGCACCAGGGCCTGGGATGGATGGAGATGGGGAAGCGCAAATGCTGGGGTGCGAGGCCGAAGATTTCGGACGGAGTTCGGACGGAGTCGCCTCGGGCCGGCTCGGGGCTGACTCGCTGGGCCGTCACAGCTCACCACTCCTACTCTCAAGTCAGAACTCTCGACTCTCGATCTACTCAACACACCCTACAGAACACCTCAGGTCTATACAGCGTCAACGCCTGTTCCTGTCTAGTCGGGTTTCAAATTACAGCAGCCCTCCGGCTCTCCCTCCCGTCCCTCCAAGACAAGACGCACCCGGCGGACGGACAGCATCTACACGACAAAGGAAACGGTCGGTCAAATATCGGAAACATGGAAGATCACGCCGGTCATACACACCCGCACGACGAAACTGCAATAAGAACACAATGTGGAAGCTTCCCTCCGTCCTCCATCCACCGAAACGGATCATCGCAGGATTAAAACAACCCCCGTTGCTGTATGTTTCTAGCCCTCATACACAACCGCTAGATGGCGTCAAAGTCGCCACCCGCGTCCTCGTCATCCATGTCCCCTTCCTGGATCTCCTTGGCCAGCTCCCGCTCGCGTTCCCGCGCCTCCTGCGCGCTCTTCAGCTCCAGGCGGTGCTGGTTCATCGGGAACCGCATGGCCTACCCGACCAGGCACGTTAGCAACAATTCGACCAATCATATCGTCCGTAGCATCTGTAGGGTGGAAACTCACCTTGACACTCTCGTCGTGGAGACTCAGGCAGGCCCGGATACGCTCGTGGAACACCTCGCCGGGCTCGCGGGTGGCGTAGATATCGCCCACCTCCTTGCTCTTCATGAAACCCCGCTCGTGGTCCAGGCTGGCCTCGATCACCCCGTCCCGGATGGCCTTGGCCACGATGTACTCGGCCGACTCCTCGCTGTCCAGCCCCAGGCGAAGGCAGATGTCCCGGAGCGAGATGCGCGAGTACGACAGAGACATCATACGGATGCCCGTCTTGATGACGTTCTGCCGCAGGCGCAGGATGAGCGTGTACGTGGCGTCCTTGCGGAACGTCGCGCTGTGGGTATTTACAATGTTCAGGAACCCATCCAGGTCACCCACGCTCACGGCCTGCACCAGCAGGAAGTACGGGTGCATGGCCCGCTCGAGAGCGGCCTGTCGGAAGATGGCCCGGTCGGGGATGTCGCCCATGAGGAGCTCGACCACGACCAGCAGCTTGTGCGAGGCCTGGTAGAACCCACGCGCGCTGGGGCTCGAGGGCGACTTCCGGGTGGCCCCGATCAGGTGCCCGTGGGCTTCCGTGTACTGCAGTTGGATGGCACGGATGCGACCCAGGTAGTAGAGGTACCGGGCGATCTGGTTGTTGGATGCCGAGGGGGGGAATCGGTTGTGCGAGATGAGGAGGTCGGCCTGCGAGATGTGAGACGTCGACAGGTAGTTGCGCAGGAGGAGCGTCATCACGGTGGCCTGGGTGTCCACGTCCTTCCGGAGCACCGCCGTTCTCAGAGCGGCCAGCAAGGGCTGACGGATCTGCGTGACGGTGGCCGCCGGGGACGGGGGCAGGGGGGCGATCTGCTCGAAGAAGATGGAGTAGTAGAAGTAGACACGCGCCGCCAGCGAGTCGAGAGTGCGGCGGTTGAGCGTCCGCAGCCGCTCGATCAGGTTCGTCGAGAACTGGGCGCCCTTCTGGATCTCCTTCTTGTCGAACAGGTAGATCTGAACCAGGATAGATAGATAAGTATCAACCTCGGGCAGAATCTCCTTGGGGGCAGCCTTGGACTTGTCCGATTCGATCTCCATCTTCGAGCCGGCCGCCGTGCCCTCGTACGCGCCCGCTTGCTCGAGAGCACTCAGTAGGAACGAGGCGGTGGCACTGGACTGGGGGTAGGTCTCGACGATCACCTCGGCCAATACCTCGGCAGTGATGTGCTTGCGCATGGACGATATCGAGCGCAGGACGCGGAGGGTGAATCTGGGGTCAAAGTGGGCGACAGCTCGCTCGAGGAGTGTGAAGTTGGTCTTGATATCTGGAGGGGAGGGTTGGACCCCGTTAGCACGCAGCGCCGGGCACTGGTAAGCCGGGGGCGATGAAACAAACCTTGAACGGCCTTGACTTTGGGGTCAACCTCCGGCTCGGCGTCCTCGCCCTCGGCGCCCTCCATGGCGACGTCGCCTTCTTGATCCGCGCCTTTCTCGCCGGATAACCTAGAACCCTTGGTAGGGGGCACTACAATAGTCATCTTCTCGTCACCTTTGCGATCCTGACTGGCGTTGAATGAAGATGTAGGCCCACCTGCCGTATCCTCTCCCATCTCGACGTCTTCCGAGCCATTCACGCCGTTCTCGGTCGGGTCGGACCCGTTGGCCCGCGGCTGGTCTCGCTGTTCGCCCATGCCGGAGTTCGCGGAGCTGTTCGATGAGGCGGCTTTGTTGGTGGAGGCCGATTTGGCCTTGTTGGCAGCGGCGCGGGTAGGCGCCGGCTTATCCTTCTTGGAGCTTGCGTTCTGCGAGTTGGAGCTTGCCTTCTCACCGTTAGCAGACGACGAGGTATCTGACTTGCTGTTCGATCTCAACGAGCGCCTCTCAGCCGGCATCTTTCGTGGTGGGTGGTCTGACGTTCCCGATGGGAGCTCAGACGAGCACTGGGGACCGCGGTACCGGAAACAGAGGAAGGGGGGGAGAGCAGGTCACGGCACAGAGACCGGGGATACAGGGATGCACGGACACGAGACACGGGGGGGTGGGGAGTTCGAGAAAGCAAGAGAGTGAGGGGGGGATGGAAGCTGGGGAAGATGATGGAGGCAGAAGAGTGATGAGGTGGTGATGTGATGTCAAGGCAGGCTGGCTGTGGATGGACAGCGAGAGAACCAGCAGGCAGGAGCTTAGTCACGCTAGCAAGTCACTCACGGGAACGATGGCAAGCTGACCGGGCAGCGGGCGTGGCTCGGGCCTCGACAGGGGCAGGCGTACTTGAGTAAGAGGAAGCTGACGGGGGCAGTTGCTGGGGTAGAGGGTTGCTGTATGTAGGAAGTAGGAAGATTGGGGTGGCGGCTGGGAGGTGCAGGACGGTTGGGCTGGTCGACAGCTCCGAATTGAGGGATTGAGCGACTGAGCGACTGAGCGACTGATTGCCGGGGAGATTTTGCTGGTCGTTGCTGGTCGTCCGGCCTGAGGCTGCTGCTGGCCTTGCCACTGCCTGTCGCGGCCTGAGGCAGCCTGAGGCAGCCGCGGCCCTGCTCGGCTTGGCGTGTTTACGCCGGGAGGTTCATTATTGTTATTCTGGGCCTGCATAGCCTGCAGTTGCTATTCTTACTTCCTGCCTGGCCCATACTTGTCCATCCCCCAGAACTACCCACTCACCCACCATGTCGCTCCTCGACAGCCACCTGGGGCAGATCGCCCTCTCCTCCAACGCCATCGCCGAGCTGCCGTATGCATCGCCCCTCCTCGCCTTGCTTCCCCCCCCCCCCCTCATACTGACCACGGCCGATCTCCAGCTTCCCTCCACCGCGCATCTTTACCAACGCCCTCCTGGGTCCCCACGACATCACCTCGCTCATTCGGGATACCGAGTCGCACGAACGAGCCCTGTTCCAGTCCGACCCGTCCGTCAAGTCCGCCAGCTCCGCCCAGCGAAGAGCCACCCGGCGGGGCACGCAGTTCGCCCCGGAATCCGAGGGGGAGTCCATGGCCAGTCGCATCTACTCCGCCCGCGATAACAAGAACCAGTCCGCAGTCGCGCGGGTCTTGGGCCCCGATATGATGGAGGAGATCAAGCGATCCGCCGGGACTTCAAGCCGGGGGCGGGGGGAAGTCAACGTCGAAGTCTTGCTCCAAGGCGCGGAGATTCTCTGCAATGTCTAGTGCGTCTCTTCTCTGAGCTTCCTCCGTATAGATTTATAGATTTCCATTTGCTAACGGAGCCAAAAGTCCGGTCGCGGGGGCCCATGACAAGATTGCCAGCCTTCGCTATCGCCACGAGTTGATCACCGACTCCATCAACGGCCTGGAGGCGCGGGTGGCCAAGAACACCGCAGAGCTCGAGAAGATGAGCCGCTCGTACGGGGACGACTTGGACGATTTCACGGGCATGGATGCCATGCAGACCGAGGTGCCGGAAGTCACCGACGCTGACCTGGAGCGAGAGATGGAAGAGATCCGAGAGCTGGAGAGGAGAAAGCGTGCCCTGGAAACCCGCGTGACTGGCATGGAGCAGGATCTGGGGGGCTTGATGGGTTGAAGAGCTCAAGGTATTTTATACTATTCATCCGCCACGATGAGTCGTATGGGTAGCGCATCCCGGACATGGTTCAGGAGCCTGGGCATCTCCGAGTCTCGGGCGCAACAATCCCCTCGGCCGCATATTCTTAAGGCAGGCATCATGGGTATGCCTGGCATAGCTGCGACGGCGACTCATCTATAGAGCTTTCCCGGTTACATGGCAGGAAACCTTTCCAGGGAAACATCCCACTAGGCCATCACCAAAGGCATCATCAATGCCCTGGATCCGCGCCACTCCCTTGCCATCTTCATCGCTACAGCTGTGACCAATTGACTCCGGTCGGCTTGGATACGATCTGAGCGGTCAACTCCATCCTGCGCTTGCATTGGGTCGTTGGAAGTGTCTGCGAGCGGTTGCCCTGACCAATGGACGGCAGTAAGAAGCCTGCAGTCACCAGCTTGGGGTCGGCTGGATGATTCACTACACTGCGACGTCCAATGAGGGACTAAATGGAAGCAAAGCGCATTGTTTGATCTGATGTGAGGCCATGTTGGTTGACTCTTTGTTTGTATATTCCCCAGCCCGCGATGATTCTCTGGGACAGCCAGGGTCTAGCCCTTAGTGCCTGGGGGAACCACCCGATCACAGCATCACTGATGCCGGACATGAGAGGCTTCCAATTGTTCTTGTAATCCCATACGACTAAGAGTCCACTGGTGTGGCAGACGAATCTCACTGGACCTCTGCGGAGGTCGACCGATCACTTTTGTAGCCATCCCAATGCCCGCGATTCACTCGGGTGCTGCCTATTCATATCCAAGCGGTAATAGAACGCGTAGAATAGAACCCGTAGAGATCGCTGACTCGGCGCTGAGTCGGCGAGCGCTCACCTTCTCGGCGATCTCCGTGTCATTCTTCTCATTCTCGGCTTGTTGTTCTGCTTCATCTCATCTCATCTCATCTCTCCTCTCCTCTCCTCTCCTCTCCTCTCCGCGCCGTGGTTGTCGATGCCAAGCCTGAGGCTCGGGCCATCGACCGACTGAACGCAGCCAGCCTCGCATCCTTTTTCTCCCCTCAAGGCTCCTCTCCGCTCCTCCATCCCTCGCGACCGGGGAACAGCTGCGTCGCCGGGTTCTCGCTGGTCCTCCGTGATCTGTTGTCTCTTGCCCTCCCTTGTCCTCGGTTGCCCGACGAGTCGGGGCGCCTGCGACACGTGCCGGAGAATCATCCACCCCGTCGCCTCTCCGACATCGACTTCCGTCCGACCTCCCCTCCTCGACACCGTCCCTCTCGCCCTCCCCCCCGACATCCTCCTCCGCATCGCCGTAGGCATGGATAACTCCCAGGCACCGCCGCAGCCGCAGGCCCCGGCCCCGGCCCCGGCCGCCCAGCCGATGGTGCCACAGCACTCGAACCTCATCCGCACCGACCAGGTCCAGAAGCTCCCCCATCTCAACGACCAGCAGAAAGCCCAGCACACCCAGATGGTGCGGACCCTCTGGGAACACCTCAACAGCCGGGACCCGCAAACATCCGAATACCAGCAGGCCCACGTGAGGCTCACCCAGATCTCTCAGAATCTCATGAAGGGCATGCGCGCGTTCCAGCAGAGTCGGCAGATCCAGCACCAGCAGATGCAAGTCGCCGGGGCCGCGCAATCCGGCCAGCCCGTCCAGCGGACGCAGTCGGTCAATCCTCAGAGTTTCGCGCAGCTCCTGCCGCAGATCCAGCAGAAGGTCAACACCCTGCAGTTTTTCCTGCCGCCGAACATCAGCAACGAACAGGCCCAGACCTGGCTCCCGGAGGCCAAGCTCCGATATGGAATCGCCCTTCAGAAACAGGAGCTGGGACGGGCGCGGATCGGGGAGCTGCGACAACAATTCGCGCAGCGTCAGGGCGCGGGAACCATGACGCAGGAGGAGGTGCAGGAGTTCAAAAACAGGCAGCTGGCGGCGGAGAAGCTGTACCGCGAGGGAAGCGACTTCCTGGCCAAGTTCAAAGAACAGCAGGAAAACTTCAAAGCCCAGCAGCAACGAGCCGGCGTGCAGCAACACGTTTCTGCGCAACCTCACCCTCAAACCACTGCCACCCCCGTTGTCCCCGGCCCTGCTGCCACCCCCGCTCCAACCAACGTCCCCGGCTCGATGCATCCAGGCCAAGCTCCCACCCCCGCGCCTCACACCATCAACTCCGCCGTCTCGGCAGCTCGCAGTCAAGCCGGGCAGACCGCGATGTCCCCGTCGACCTCTCAGCCAGGCCAGACCCCTACTCCCCAGGTCCCTGGTGCCGCCCCGGCCGTGGCAGCGGTCCCTCAGCAGCAACAGCAGCCCCAGCCCCAGCAGCCCCAACAGCAGGCGCCGCCGCAACAGCAACAACCGCAGCAGCCCCAGCAACCTGTCCCCCAGCAACCCACGCCAGCCCCCGTGCAGACCCAGCAAGGCCCACCCGGTGCGCAGGTCACCTTCACTCAAGTCCCCAACGTGGACGGCTCGACTCCCACGCCCACCGCGGCCCCGACCATGGTCCAAGGCCCGCCGCGTCCGTTGTCCCAGCAGGCCGCCATGGCACAGGCTGCTCAGAACTACTCCAACAACAACAACAACATCAACAACAACAACAACAGCATGAACCAGCAGCAGAACATGTCGCAGGCTGGCGCCAACTCTCACGCTCACCCTCAGGGCTACATCGCCAACCGCTCTGCAGACAACTCAGCGCGTAACATCAACATGGCCATCCCTAAGAACCTGAACGTGCCGACCCCCGAACCCGTCAATATGCCTCCAGCGCGCCCAACTCTGTCCGGCGGTCCCAGCCATGGAGCTGTCGGTGTCATGAACCAGCCCGCCATCCAGAAGCACCCCGGCTACGTGCTGGAAGGTGAAGGCCAGCGCGTCCTGAGCAAGAAGATGCTGGATATCCTTGTTCGCCAAGTCACCGGTGGTGGAGAGGGCGAGGGTCTCACCCCCGACGCCGAAGAGGTAACTAACACAACCCCCCCCCCAAGAACCCACCTCTCCCATACTAACACCCACACAGTTCATCCTCCAAATGGCCGACGATTTCGTGGACGACGTGATCACCGACGCCTGCCGTCTAGCCAAGCTACGTCCGTCCTCGACCCTCGAGATCCGCGACATCCAGCTCGTCCTGGAGCGTAAATACAACATGCGCATCTCCGGCTTCTCGACCGACGACCTGCGCACCGTCAAGAAGCCCCAACCCACCCAAGGCTGGACCCAGAAAATGTCCGCCATCCAGGCCGCCAAGGTCACCCAGGGCAAGGCCGAGTGATGATGTACTTAACGAATACTGCCCCCCCCCTTTTACTTTTCTGTTATTTTATGACTCGCATGGGTTTGCTTTTCCTTTCGGTGGTGTTGGTGGATGGCGGATTGGCTGGCGACGGTGATGGTTTTGACTTCTTTTTCCCCCTTTCTTCTACCAAAAATTGTCTTAACATCTGCAACAACAGCAGCAACAACAACAACAAGATCACATCATCACATGGATTGGTTTGGCTTTCTTAATGTGGCGTTGATGGTTTTTTTTTTGTTGCGCTTCTGTCGCGTTTTGCGCCTTGCTCCAGCTAGACAGTTCAGACGGTCCCTCGGGTTGTTACTTAGGTCGGGCTCTGTTTCTGCAATGAATGAATCCATTCCATTAATCTATCTTCCTTCATTCTTCCTCCTTCCTTCTTGCTTTCGACCTTCCTCCCTGCCTACCTTCGAGAGTTTGCCCATGGCTTATTTGACATGACTCTACTTTACTAGTCACTACCTTTCCTCCCCTACACCCTCCCCCCATCTCTCCATACCGATCTCTTCATACCTATTCAACTCCTCTCCCCTTTCCAATTTGGTATTTGGTCAGCATTTATCCATCTTCTCTCCATACTCCTCTTCTGCTTTTCTCCCGTCTATCTACCCCCGTCTATCTACCGCCAGCCACCGACCCTCTTCTCTCTTTCCCCTCCTATCATCCTCCTCCTACATAACTCTCCTCTTATTACATAAACCACCCCTCTTGCTACATCCCTCCTCTATCTTGTCAATTTCCCCGCGATTCTCTTTCTGGCCCAACGACACCGATTGTAATCTCTGCCGCTTTTTCTTTTCACGAATGTAGCTATACCCAAGTACCCAAGTACCCACATACAAGTAAACACCCACTAGGTAGCAGGGTCGGATGGATGGATGGATGAACGTATAAACGAATGACGAAGGAAATGAAATGTGCTGGGTCTGGAGACCCGTTGTTGACTTAAGTATCGAAAGGTGGTTTGTGTTTGTGTTTACAGACACTTAGTTACTTTATTCCGAGATTACGTGATCAGAGGCATCTGGATTGGCAGTATCTATATTGGTAGGTCTATGGGAAGTATCTATATTGAAATTGGAAGAGCAGGTAGAAAGAACAGTAACAGGCAAGACGACGATGGTATCAATTCTCTGCTTGCTGCACGTCTTCTATCAATCTTCTAAGGAGATACGAGGTCGGGGAAATCAGAGAAACACCAACACAATTAAGCCGCTAGAACCTGCTCACGCAAACAGTCGCGTCTCCCGTCCATGTATACAAGCAAACAGACCCCCAAGGCAGAGGGCAGGCAATGGGGGCGGAACCAAAAAAAAAGAAAAAAAAAAAAAAAAAAAAAGAGGAAGGAAAGGAGAAGGGCAAGGAAATAATATATGATCAGTCAAAGAGTGAGGCTGGATGTGGGCATCCAGGATGAGTTATGCAGTAGTTTTTTCACAAAGGGAACAAGACGAGGAAAAAAGCAAGATATTTGATACAGGGGAAGGGGCCGACGCGGGTCTCGGGACGGTGCCGGTGAAGAGACCCTGCGTGGCAAAAGTAGAATGGTGAGAACGGACGCAGCCACGAAGCTGACTTCAACAAGAAAAGGAGATGAACAGAAGGAAATGAAGTGAGTGGGGTAATTGATACAAGATAGGTGAGACATGATCGGATATTCCTTGCCATGCTGAGTCGATGAAAATGAAAGGATGGTCGAGCGGACGATTCCACTCGGTCAAAGCCAGGGCCGAGATCAACCGCTGGCTGTGTGTAGTGTAGAGGTCAGGACGGAAGGAGGTCATCCTGGCGGACGGGCAACGCCCAATGATGCAAAAAGAATCACATCAATCGTGGTAACATGAGACTATCACAAAGATGGCTGCGGAGCAAAGGCGGAAGAGGGAAGGAAGGAGAAGGTGCGTTGCGGACAGGCTAGCAGGGAATCCGTGGCGCCAGGGTATGAGATGAAATAAAGCGTTATGGGCTGCGAATGAGGATATCATAAAATTCGACCAAAATCAGCACCATGCGAGACTATTGTCTGCCGGAGACCGCGACCATGTCGGGTCGCCCATCTCGGGAGATCCCCTTGCCTTTTCCAGCGAAGGGGGCGCCGTTGTGATGGGGGATCGAAGGTAGCTCCTTGTCCAGCGCAGCAGAAGACGGGCGATGATGGCTGTGTTGGCTGTGTCCGCCAACACTGCTGGCCTCGCCGGCCTCATCCACAATCGGCAGGAAGGAAGGCGCGACAACGCCGCTGGGGTCGCTTGGATCTCGAACAGTCGATAGCGTCCGAGGCTCGGCCATCGAGACATCCTTGGCCGCCTCCTTCTCCGCCGCTTGCATTGTCCGTTCCACGGACTCGGATCGCTCCATAGACGGTCTGCCCAGTGCCCGAGATTCCCGGTGTCGTTCCGCTTCCTCTTTAGACATCGTAATGCCCTTAATGAAGTTCACAAACCGATCGCCATAGCCCTCCGGTGGTATGGGCGAGATCTGGGTCCGGTCATGCGAAAGACCCTTGAAGAAGTTCTCAATCTTCTTGATCATTCCGTAGTGGGTCAAACAGTCGATGATTCCAAGGTAGTAAATTTCTTCACCAGGCTGACCATTTTCGTGCGTCGCTCGGAATCCACCATCGTCGGAATAGAAGACGTGATATTTCCGCTCGTCTAGAATTTCGTCGGGCATCTTAGCTGTCGCTTGGTCAAGCGGCACTGGGCGTTCACGCTTGATGAGCATGCGAAGTTCGCGAGCCTTACGCTCGTTCTCCAGCTTGGAGGGTGTGCGCATCAGCATGTTCGGATTGGCGTCGTCCTCGCGGTCACCCCCGGGTTGGAAGACCTGCAAGGTCTTGTCGCGGAGCTTCTCTTCGTTTCCTCGTTCCTGGTCGTGAATACCAACCAGAAGCGAGTAATCCATAATCTTTAATTTCTTCAGCAGCTCCACATCGCGCTGCAGCTGAGCGAGGAAGAACTCCCGCTTGGACGGTCCGCACTGAATCTCGCGGTTCCTCCGCACCCAGTTCAAATCCTTCAAAGTTGCTCTCGGGTTCTTTTCCAAATCCTCTTCGCGCAAGTCACGGCCAATCATCGAACCCTTCAGGTCGAAGGTTTGGTGGATATCGCGATGAGGGGGGAACAGGTTGTTCATGACCACAAAGTGGATTTTGCGACCATAGGCCATTTTGACACGGTGGAGGCCATAGAATTGTGAGATCAAGGTGTTAGGGTTCTTCTCAACGTGCCGGTAGTATTCGGGGAGGATCTTCCGCAACAACTTGTGTTCGGAATGATGGATGGTTTTGATGATGTACTTGTAATCTCTGGAAAAGTAGAAGAAACTTCCACTCTTCCCCGGCGATCCAAGTTCTGAAAGTATATACTTGCTAGTAAGAGACATCAGGTAATCGGCAGGGTCAAGTCGGAATTTGGATCGGAGGTGACGGAAAACCCAAGGCGCATAGTCCTTGAATTTGAAATCGTATTTGGCAGAAGGCGTTAGTTCATTCCCGGTGCTATCATCAAATGTCAGTCAGTTATCAATTAGAGCATAAGCAGGGTGGCGGGGGTATAGGTACATACATATCGAAGGAGAACTTGTGCTTCGCCTCAAAATCCGCCGGCGTCAACTCTCGATCCATTTTCGCATTGATCCGCGACACAGTAAAGCGAATTCCGGTGAGCATGTTGTAGGCTGTGACATAATTCACATGGTTCTGGTCGACTTTAGTCCCCACAATGACACGATCATCGTCGTCGTCGTCCCGACGTCTTCGCTTGGAGGCCCGGCGCTGTTTGATGGCTTCCGCCCATCGGGCCGCATCTTCATCTGCAGCTGCATCGTCGGGGAAGGAGTCTGACTGGTTGGTCCGGGTCGCCCGTCGGGCCAAGCTGAAGGACGTACGGCGATTTCCCGTCGTGGGGGACAAGCGACCACTGCTGTAGGCAGCATCGTCGGTCTGGTCACGACTGCTTCGGCGAGCACTCGTGGTTTTGGGGACTTGCAGCGTATGTCGATGTCGGAGACCAGCACCCGTCGGGTCTTGTGCGCTGCCGTCCATGCTAGGCGGGACGGGAGGGGATGAGTAACGGTGGGGACTTTTTTGCGAGGGCGACAAGCGATCGGGGTCCGGCGAGAGACGACCAGCGTCATCAGGCTGAGAAGTCGACAATCGTGTCGCTGAGGCATTGCCTATCGAGTCCGGGGCTACCAGTTCGTCGGCGGATGGTCGGAAGTAGTCTCCGTTGACCGTCGGCTTGCCGTTGAGCGACCGAGGGCTTAGCGTCCCGTTGACCTGCTGGCTTGCGGTGGACGCCGCCGGAGAGGCCGCACGAGCTCGAGTCTCGAGCGACTTCTTGGAAACATCGCGATCCAACGTATGCGACGGCCTCCCGCCCTCTCGCGGTTCTCGAGTCGATCCGTTTCCTAACGAGTGCATGCTGCCGTCTTTCGAGGGCGGCAATTCTCTAGTGTATGAGCTGGCGCTTGATCGTGGCCCATTCAAAGAATAGGCACTGCCGTTTGCGAGTTGGCGGTCATTTTGAGGGGTATCGAGATGGTTGCCGTCGCCATTGGGCCAATTTGTCCACAGGAACGTATTCCCCACCGAGTTCTTCTCGGGCGCTTTGCCTTGGGGCGAGTCGAACGAGCGAGGGTGGGTGGCTGTCGCGGTGGACGATTGATAGGCGACGTCGTTGGAGAAGGACGGCATGGTCGCTGGAAGAGGCGGAGATAGCAGGGGCAGGAAAGGGGGAAACAGCGACGGGAGGTGGGCGTTGGCCTCAGGATCGGGGCTGCAGGCCGTCCGGGGGGGTGGGTTGTTGGCGAGTTGAATGTCCGTCTGGACGGAGCGACGAGGAGGGGAAGTAAAGAAGGGGGGGGGAGATTAATCGATCAATGGCAGAGGTCGAAATGTACCTCGAAGACAAACAAAGTTTCCGAAGAAAGCTGGGGAGCCAGCCGGCGGCAAAGAGTTTAACGACCGATAGGCATGTTCAGGCGAACAGTGGAAGGAGGCAGAGAGAGAGCACGACACAGTCGACGTGTCCGCGTATGGGGCTTGCGTGGAGGCTGGTAGAATCGGCCGACGGAAAGAGGACGAAAAGGTGTACAGGCGAATTAGAAACGGGTAGACGAACGAAACGAGCACGGTCGGGGGTATCAGCTGAAGATGAAGACAGAAGCGACGAACACGAAAAGGAAAGGAGGAGGTTGGCGGCGAAAAGGGAAAGACGAGGGGTGGAAGAGATGGTGGGATTGGGGGGGGAGTCGATTGAGGAGCAGCAGGATAAGAGGGAGAGTGAGGATGGAGAGCGAGAGCGAGTGGAAGGAGAGAAAGCGAGCGAGCGAGAGCCCGAAGCAGCGAGTGAGTGAGTGAGTGACTGGGCCAGGACCAGGACGGTACCCGTATTTCGCAGGGGAAAAAAAACGAACGTGGAAGGCAAAACAGCCGGGGGGTGGGTGTGGTCAGGTAATGACTGGTAAGTATCTACCTTACGGAGTAGGTACCTTAGGTAGGTAGGTACGGGTAGGGCAGAGCAGAGAAAAGAGAGAGAGAGAAGGAAAGAGAAAGGGAAAGGGAAAAGAGAAGAGAACAGAGATGAGCCAAATGGTCAGACTCCCTTTTGATAAAAGTGTACTACTACTGACTACTACCTAATAATGATGGCAACCCCCTTCATGTCTCAGATGGCCGCCTGCAAATATGATCTGGAAATTATACATGCGCTTCTGATTACTTCGAGATTATTAACTCCTTCCCAGGCGATGAAAAACAAAGTTGGTCAGCGTGCCAAAGAAGGGGAGCCGGCCCCGGTTGGTGTCTGGTCCGAGAGGCGGCAGCTCCACAGCTCAGCTCTTGGGTACACACTAGATACACTGTAGTACCGTAGTACTACAACCTAAGTTAAGTACCTTAAGGTAGGCAGAAGGAGTTGGGTGCCCTGCCCCGTATCGATCCTGCATCCCAGTCCCTGGTTGTAGTGCTGTAGGTAGGTAGGGTGCAGATAATAAATAGGCCTGGGCATCTCCTCGCAACCATCCTGCCATCCTATCTCTTTCTGACGGTCGGCATCTCCATGTGTACCTACCTAGTACCAGGAGGTACCTACCTAGGTAGCAGGCAGCCCCATGGATGTATTTCCTGGTAATGTATACAGTTCCAGGAGTCTTGGCACAATTACCCAGTATCAGGCATCCTCCAAAGTCCAAATGATAAGAGATCATAACACCTGAACCCTGAGGCAGGCAAATGTCCCTTTCCCCTAAGTGAGCTGCGACGGTCGTCTCCGAACTACTTACTGCAGACGTCAAATAGCCGATCCCTTTCAACCTGGAGACTTAACAACCAAGCACCGCCCACCAGAGGAACGAGCAGCAGTAAGGTACCTTTACCTACCTATCTTACCGACAAAGTACCTCCATCCTCCCTTACCACACGCTGCATGCAAGAGAACCAACACGACGAACAACCGGAGATCGAGCACGTACAGTAAGGATGCATAAGGAGCATCGGCTCGGTCCCCACCCTGCCATGACATATAGATTGAAAATCGCGTTCCTTCTATACTCTATAGTTCTGGGGGGGGGCCCCTGATCATAGAGCACTAACAATGATCTCCTGGTGGATAATCGTGTCCAAGCCAACAAACACCTGGCCTCTTGGCCCTTGGCCCTTGACCCTTGGCTCTTCTTCTTCGAGGGGATGGGATGAAGTATTACTGAGGTAGGGCAGGATTATCAATCCGCCGGACACCCCCTGGTTTGATCCCCTGGGCCCGAACACGAATTGGTCGCTACATGGGGGACAGACAGAGTGGTTAGCTCATCATTGACCCTGACGATGACAGCCCCATTATCTGTCTGTGTCTTTTGCGAGTCATACATACATCCCTAGTGACACACACACACACACACACACACACACACACACACACACACACACACACACACACACACACAATCAATCGCATTAACCTCGCCACCTAAGGTAAGCAGGTAATATTAATCTAGCTGGCGGAAACCTCACACACTGGTTCCCACTTCCCCCGTATCAATTCTCAAACAGGTCGCCCGCACGGCATTATTCGATACCACAACACCAGCCACCACCCGACCATGTATGGAGTGTATGGACTATGGAGACAGTACCTCCGTAATCCCGTGGCTTATCCCACGACACAGTGGATTCTGCACTAATGATCGACAATGCCAACGTCACACCCATCCCATACCATCACCTCTCCTCTCGGCCCTGACGCAATGATACTACAACTGTACGGAGTACGGAATACCTAGGAGGAAGGGGAAACCTCCCTCCCTCTCCTCCCTCCCTCCCTAGGTACAACCTCCCAGTCACAGGCACACAGCCCTCTCTCTCTCTCCCTTTCATCAGGTCGGGCGAATTCTGCAGCGAGTCATCGGGTCCCGACAAGCGGGAGCAGGAATCCCGCGCGCGCGCCAGCCAGCCAGCCAGCCAGCCAGGGATGGATGGATGGATGGCATTCTGGACCCTCATGCAGAACATTAACACGGATCGGGTTCTTCGAGACACAACCTTCCTCTGCCACTTACCTTAGATAATACTAACTACCAGGTACCTGGTAACCAACATACCGGAAAACGGCAGACGGCCACCGAGCATCGCGCACACACAGACCTCGAACTCCCGTGTATAAATCCACCTAGGGTAGGTATCCGTAACGGTACCCATGTACCTTACCAAACGTCTAAGCCCACCCTCCCTCTCTAGGTACATTACTGCGTAGTGGCTCGGAGTTATGAACACAATCGCCGCGTGACTCAGCGGATATTGGAGGCGCGGAGAGGAGCCGGGTGGGCTGTTTGCTATTTTTGGCCCGTTCGGGGCTAGTAATCAGCTAATGAACATCCGTGTTCCGTCAGTACCTCTCGCTCCGTGTACCTACTGTGGTGCCGCAGTGCGTGTACTCCGTACTGTGTAGTGCATGCACTGTACTGGACGGGCGGAGTCTCAGCCCAGTAAGGTGGGTATAGTTACATCTCCATACAGTTCCCGCGGACGGGGCATCGATACAGGATACAAGGATACTTACACAGTACTACCGTATACGCCGATACCATCATACCAGATACCAATAGTAAATACAAAGCTCCTCATGCCCCAATCCACCGCCCGGTCCACATCCAAGCCCTGCCGTGGATGCATACATTAAGCTTAAACTCGCCCTCGAGTTCGCGCAACCGTCGACGAGGGGTCGAGGGCTCCCCTCGGCGCAATATCCCCATTCCCCAGGGACCATGATGCCATCCATGCCGTGCTAACCCCAGCCCGTACCTACCTAGACTCTGGAGACCTAGGTAGTCTTCAACTTCCATAGCCAATCCCAAGACATTGAATCCTCTACGGCCTTTCGAATCTACAGCGCAGTATCCTCATGAAGAAATGGACAAGCAGTTTCATTTCACAACGTCACACCTGCCCTTAGACGGGTGTCCCAAACATAGCAGACAAGCAGAAAACATATCCCGTTGCAAGATCCACCGCAAGACGCCAGCCCTACCGACATTCACTAAAAACGAAAGAAAAAACCGATCCGCAACATATCCCAGAAGCAGCCCCCCCATTGATCAAAAAGATAAGTGGCCAAGAGCGGGAAAAAAAAATTACAACCGAAGAAAGAAAGGATGGGACACAGCCCACGAGATACAACCCGAAGCACACATTGCAAAGAAAGAGCCAAAATCAAAATGGTCGCTCAAAACGATTTCAGAGAGGCGGTCATGTCCTTTAAGCCTTCTCCTTCTTCGCCGAAGTCTTCTTGGCCTTTTCAGCAGGCTTGGCCGTTGTCTTAGTCACACGGCCAGACTTGGTAGTACCGAGGACCTTGGGCTTATCGACAACGGCGGGAGCCTGCTGAGGTTAGCATCAATGTCCAGAGGCGGGATGGGTGAGTCTATCACGTACAGCAGTGGAAGCCTTGCGGGGCTTAGCGGTGTTGGCCTTGGGCCGGCCAACGGGCTTCTTAGCGACGGCACCGGTGCTGGCGGCCTTCTTGGTGGTCTTGGGCTTGTCGGCCTTGTCGGCCTTCTCAGCCTTCTCGGTCTTGTCGGCCTTCTTGGGGGCGCCGGCCTTCTTGGGGGCAGCAGCCTTGGTGGCGGTCTTCTATGGCGGGTGTCAGTGAGCTGCTCCTCATCTCGCGACGATTCGGATGGTGACTTACCTTAGCAGCAGCAGGCTTGGGGGCTGCTTCCTTCTTGGCAAGCTTCACGGGTCCGGACGGGCCTGGCGATAAGACGCGTCAGTCGACATACCCCATCAAAAGTGACGGGCAGGCAGCAACAGAGACGCGTCGGGCGCACGTCAAGCAGGCCCGGCGTGTGGCCGAGCGAACAGATAGGACGACGACGACGACGACGACAAGGTCGGGGGAGGAGTGCGCGCGATGGATGAGACTTACCCTTGGGCTGAAGGAACTCGCCCTTCTCGACACCCGCCTTGATGGCCTTGTTGAACTGGCTGTCAAAGGCGTTGGTGGAGGCGGAGGCAATTTTGTTGTTGGCCTGCACATATTTCTTGATGGACTGGCGGCTAATGGCGAGGAAAGCAGGGCGAGTCAGTCAGGATCGCGACATGGACATGCTCCTGGGTTGCCACGTCGCCGACGAACGGGACCCTGCATTGGGCGGGCATGGGGGAAGACGAATCAGCTTACCTGCTACCATTGCGCTCTTTCAGCTGTTGCGAAAGAAGTCAGCGACCGATTTGGGATGAAACAAGCAGGAGCCCGATGGGGCGTTGGGATTGCAGCGGCGTGTAGACGTGTCACGGTCGGGGGGGTGCTTCCCGCCCAGCGCCCGTCATTCCCAACGCGCCGCGGGAACAACATGATCAACTCACATTCAGAATGGCATCCTTGATCATGTCTATATCGATGGAATCAGCAGGCGTTCGCGACAAAAACCATCTGCGCGATATTGGGGCGCGATGAGGGGTGGGGGGAAGATCAGCCAAAACATACCACGGTAGGAGGCGTGACTGGGGCCGGTCTTCTTGGCCGCGCCGGTGGTGGAAGTCTTCTTGGGAGGCATCGTGGGGGAAGGGGGGATGGGGATCTACGTGAGAGAGAAGAGAAGTGGGGGCAGCAGAGGTACGAGACCGGGCAGATGGGACGAGCGACGAGGAAGAAACGGGGTGGATGGGGGATGGAAGCGAAGGGGAAGAAAAGCAGTCGACGACGGAAGGGGTGGAAGGCCGCGGGGCATCCGCGCTTTATAGGGCAGCGGGTGTTGACACAGGATCACTCTCGTTCTCTCCCAGAATCGAGCACAACACGTCAGGTCCTCTTCTCCTCTTTTTTTCTCTCTTTCCTTTTTTTTTTTTCCCTCGTCGCCTGTTTCTGGCGCCCTGAACTGTGCTATTTTCTCGGCTGTTTAGTGGCTCGCCCGATTTAATCCCATCATCCATCGTAGCCCCGGCCCCGTAGTCCTGCTCCGTCTCGAGCTCCATGCATTCCTGCTGGCCCGAGGTGCTGCTTGCTGCTCGCTACGCGCATTGATTCCACCACCGCGGCCGTCCTTGCCTCTACGCGTGCTGCCTCCCCCCTCCATCTGCCCCCTTCCCTCGCCATTATTTGGGGTCGAGACATGACCGACGCGCATTCTCGACGGCGCGGCTACAGATCTCGGGCCCCGGGAGCTTTCCCCCCCCCCCCCCCCCCCCCGGGTTGCTCCCCGAAACCCGCAGCCCTCTGCAACCCTGGCTCTCCCGCGTCGTCGTGACGTTTTTCGAGTCCACGCAGCCATCCTCACCACCACTCCTGCCCCAACCCCCAATGCCATTCAATCGGGCTCCCAGCCAGATGCCTCGATGGAGGACAGACTTCTGATTCCGAATCTACGGAGAAAGGAGCAAAATATGTAGTGCGACCGCCCTTCGCGGGGGATTGTTTCCACCGACTCCTGATCACGCCCGTCGGTGCCGCCCGATCAGTAGCGCTGCAGTTCGATCAAGCTCATGGCCCTCCCGGCTGCTTGCGCAATGACGATGGGATTCCGAACTGATTTGACACCCTCGGGGCCCCTTGCATCGGCCGGGTCCAGTGGCCCTGCTGCGATGGGGGACAGGCTATGAATGGAAACGCCATGGCGGCGCGGTTTCACTTGGGCGCCCTCGTGCGGAGGCTCGGGTCACGAGGGCCCATGATGTTATGCATTTGACTTTGGGGTCGTGCCCAGCTAGCCTGCGTTCTGGGTTCCAGTCCGCCGGGCAGTCAAGGGCCTGGCGATGGAGCCTATGATCGCCCTCCCTGGTCGGGGTGCCAGTGCCCATGCGCCTGCCATCCGTGGTTCCTATCGGTTTGTTTGGCGGTTGGGCGCTTCCGGTTCGACGGATGGGGAGTATGAGCCCTCCCGCCGCCTGGAGCTGCCAGCTTCCCCCGTGCCACCTGATCTGCCGGGCTGCGAGCGAAGGGCCGGACCTTCTTTGTTGTTGTTGTTGTTGTTGTTGTTGTTGTTGTTGTTGTTGTTGTTGGTGGTGGTGGTGGTGGTGGTGGTGGTGGTGGTGGAGTGATCGACTGTTGGCGGTGGTTGATTTGATAGTTGATACTCCTCCAGTGCCAGCCGAGTGATGCCCGCCGAGTCCGTGATAAGAATCCCACCAGCCATGATCCTCGCGTAGAACAGCCCCTCTCTTGCTTTTTGCAGCCAGTAATCTAACCTCCTCCGCTTCCCAGTAAGCAAGCTATGAGGTTGAACATGACAGCCGAGATCCAACGTGCCGAGCGTGGGGAATGCTTGGCTCCGTCTCGTGCCAGGTCCATCCCGGATGGCCTCACATCCACTCCCGCCCTGCAGCAACACACTCGGGTTTGGTCCACGTCACAGACATCCACCTCGCTTTCTACGTGCCGCACGCTGGCTGTGGAAGTCGCCCACTGCTGTGCTGTTCGTAATTTACTCCCAATTCATTCGGGATTTCCCGTACTATCATTGTGACAGCCCGGACATGGGTGTGGTGTCCACCACCACTACTAGTAACTACTAAGTATATATCTTCCCCTCATCCGGGCTCTGATCTTTCGCAACCTGTCCACCCCAGGACCTCACCAGAAAGCCACAATGTGAAGATCGGTGAAATCTCTCCATTGTCAAATCTCAAGCCCCCCTCCTACCAAAATCAGACCGATAATCAATCATTGTTCATTGCCTGCCTGTCATGGTGGTGATGGACGATGAGCCCGGCCATCGCGTGACCCCACCACCCGGAGGCACTGGCTCCAGCAGAGCCATCGTACCATCGGCCTATGTCGAGCGACGAGGGATATCGACTCGGACATATGATGCTCATGCCGAAGAGGTCGCCCTTCGCGCTAGGATCACACCCAGTCCCTCAATTCCTGGGCCGGTGGGCGCCTCGGCTGGTCGCCAGTCGTCTCACCGAGTCCCGGATCTACAAACCTACATGCCCCCGGCCTACCATTCGGGTTGAACCCCTCCCTTAGGAGTACAACAGGAATCGGCCACCCGATCACCACTACTGCTTATTATTATTATTGTTATTGTTATTATTTTTTTCTTTGCACTGCATTGCACACGATCCATTGCCGTATCGACAGCTATTACTACAGCCACTCCATTTTCCAGAACACCCAAAAAAAAAACACCCAAGACTGATGAAGGTACGTAAAATGCTGTTCTTGTGCATTCCGCCGTTGAAACGCCTCGCCTTGCAAGAATCAAAACCAGAAACGCCGCAAACCTGGATGAGACCACCAGGACCCTATACACCGACATTCGGCGCCCGTGTCGATCGTTTCACTTCGGTGATCTTGCTCACCGTGTCTCCTCCCTCCGTTCCTATTTCCAGGGCCACGTGAAGGGGGTTTATTACCAAGTAGACCATCGATGATGGTACCATAAGTCCTTTATCCAGTACCCCGAGGCTTCGACTTGGCCTCCTTCTTGGCCTTGGCTTCCTCCTTCTTGCGCTTCTTCTGTTCCTGGATTTTCTCGTCGTGCTTGCGCTTTAGGTTCGCCTTCTCCGCATCCGTCCTGGCCACTGGCTTGAAGAACCCTTCCAGCCGGGATTGCTGAGCGGACTTCAAGTTCTTCTGTAGGCGGGCGGCTCCGTTGCGGATGCGGTCCTCGTTGAAGCCCTTGTCCTTGACCAGGTAGTCGATCAGACCGTCCACATCGGGGGCTTCCCATTTGAAGTCGCAGTCGGGGTGGCTGGCGTCTCTCACGTCTGGCTTCAGGAAGAGCTCCCTGGCATCCTCGTACGGCCAGTCATCCGGGATCACAAACTTCTTTTTCGGATCACTCTCCATAAACTCAAGCACCTTCTCCAGACTCCCGTGGTCACGGATCAGCTTGAGGGCTGTGTTGGGTCCGACCTTGGGGATCGGTTCCAGATAGTCACAGCCTAGCAAGATGCAAAGATCGATGAACTGCGCGAAATCCGTGAGTATTTAGGTGGGCGCCGGGTTCGGGTTGTTCGGGTAAATTACCTGGTTGCGGTCCATGCCAAGCCCCTCCAGCGCACGGTTAAGATGAATCTCCTGGATAGGCTCCTTCCTCTGTTCGCTGAAAGTAAGGTGGCGTAGAAGAATAGGGGTCTCAAAGCACAGCGTGTCCATATCCTCCGAAGCAGCCGCGTACACCTTCCCAGCGCGGGCGAGCACGGCGCACTGCGCCTCTGCTTCTGTTGGCGCATCGATGTACGGAATCCCCATCAACTTCAGAAGCTTTTTACACTCTGTATTATGTTCCCTGGTGACCCGGACTGTGCGCCGCGAAAACTTTTCGACATCCTCGGCCGTACCGGTCTCCTTGGCCTCCTCGTGAGCCTCAGTCGCCTCACCCCTGCGGGCAAAACGCTTGGCTAGTTCACCGGACTTTAGCTTGGGCGGAGCTCCGTCGAACACATACAGCGGCTTGATTCCGTTGTCGACCATGCGCAGCGTACGGTAGAACATGCCCATCAAATGCGACGTCGTCTCTCCGGTATCGCTCATGAGCTGTTGACCCTCAGACCGCACGGCGATGAGGAAACTGTAGATACTCATGGACCTGTGTGGAGTTAGAGACACCGATCTGTGGCTGTAGATTGGGGACAGAAGAAGAAGAAGAAGAAGAAGAAGAAGAAGAAGCGTACGCATCCTATGTTTTCCATCCTCGTCAGTCCTGTCTGCAACGTACGTAGGTTCCCTTGCGGGGTCCGGGATCGGGGCTCACATACAATGGCGACCTTGCGGCCGAAATGGTTCTTGATATCGCCTGCCTTGACGGCATCGGGGGCGTTCTCTGAGATCACCTGGAACAGGTCTGGTTGGGGTCAGCGTGGGTGAGTGGGCTCCTCTGATGAACTGCGTTGCTGAGTGGGGAAGCCATTAAGCACGAGACTGGATGCACTGGCGCACTCACGTTTGATACCCATCTTGAATCGGAGGCTTCTGTGTGATTGAATCTCAGTCAAATGAAGATGCTCTTCAGCAGGGTCTGGCAGGGTGGTCTGGCAGGTGTGAAAATCGGCGGCCGTCCGCGACCGAGACGCGCCGCGGAGCAAACGCGCCGTGCGTCATGATGGTACTTAGACCCGAATAGGCCTAGCGGCACCCGGCAAGCTCCTTCCCACGTGACAGCCCCGCAGGTTCTGTCCCCAATCACTAATCAGCGTCTCGCCGTTTCCAGCTCAGGCTGCAAGGCCCTAAGGCTCCACCGGCGAGGCCCTGTGCAGAGAATGGGTCAGAAACCGAAACAGCAAAGCGCCCGGCAGTCCGCAGTCCGCAGTCCGCAGTCCGCCCGTGACTGGCTGTATCGGGCCTGGCCGTCTCGGTCGAGTAGGCAAATGGCAGCGCCCGCCAGAGCACCCGTCAGAGCATCCGCCAGCAATCCGCCATGCCGAGTGCCAAACCCCTCCCCTCTCCTCTCCTCTCCTCTGCCCTGCTCAGCTTTAAGCCCTTGGCCTTGCCATGGTGGACATAGGCCCCCCACCCCACCCCAGCAAGCTACCTGATTTGTCCAGGACGATGAGCTAAGCTTATCGCCAGCATGAAGCGAAGCCGTCTTCAATTCGAGGCCAATGGCGATGCCTCATCCGCCGCCTCCCCGCAGGGGACGCGCCCACAGCCTACTCCGGAAACTGACACCCAACAACACCAGAGCCCGAGACATGTCCCCAAAATCTCGCGCAGGATCCGAGCCTGCACCGAGTGCAAGCGCCACAAGGTCCGCTGTGATCTGAGTGCGGGGGAGTCGAACTGCCAGAGATGTCGCCGCATGGGCTTGGAATGCGTCGTGAACAAGAGTCTCCAGACATTATTGGACGACGAGACAGAGTAAGTACTCTCCATATCTTGCCGGCGTGACTTCAGATGGGTGGTGCAGCTAATATGTTTGGCGAACCCTTTAGATGGAAGACAACAATCGAGCTCGCAATGGCGGACTTGCTCCGGAAAGCTCAACTCCCAGACCTTGCATCCTATCAACCCTCGGGCAAGTCATCCGAGACGCCATCCAAGAAAAGGGACCGACAAGAGTCTACTGTGTCGACGGAGGATACGCCCCTTCCGACAGGTCACGACGCGGGGCCAGAACCCCTCGGGACTGGCGTGCAAAGAGTCGCAAATGAACCTAGCGCGCCCGATGCGACTTTAAGACAATCCTCGCAATATGCTCTTGACAGGGAGGAAAACGGAACGTCTTCACTAGTCACTGCTCCGATGGGTAGTCTCTACGAAGTGACTCAGTTGAGTGATATTCATACTACCTCGCCCGGGAGACACCATGCTCCCGACCGGGCTCTTGTCAGCGATTTCGTCTCGCGAGGAGTGGTGGATGTGCACGAAGCAGAAGAGCTGTTCTTGTACTTTGACCACGTGCTTAGCCGTTACCTCTGGGATGGTATATTGCTGGATCACAAGGACCTTACGTCGGTGCGGAACTCTTCCTCGATGCTCTCCGCCGCCATCCTGGCTGTTACGGCCCTTCACATGCCGAGGAAAGAAAGGACATTCGATATCTGCTACACGGAATTTGCTAGACTAGCATCGGAGTCTATGCTAGATAGACACCACACCCTGGATGACTTGCGCGCTTTGTGTATAGGCGCTTTTTGGCTTGCAGATGTAAGCTGGAAGCTGTCGGGGTACGCGGTCCGCATTGCCACCGAGCGCAACCTGCATCAGTCCTACCGAAAAGCCACCCAAGGCTCGCCGGAACATATAGAGCAAGCTAGGCTATGGTATCTCCTCTATGTATGTCTTTCCGTTGCTTGTTTTTTCTGGCGCTTATTGTGCATTGAGGGATGACACTAACTCCATCAGACCTTGGAACATCACTTTTCCATCGCCTACGGACGACCACCCATAATCCACGAGGACCAGAGTATCACGAACCACAACACTTTCACTTTGACTCCAGATGTGCAACAAGGCGACCTGCGTTTGCACAGTCAAGTTGATTTATTTATCATCCTTACTCGTATATATCACGCTTTTGGACCGGACGTTGACCTTGAGGTCCCCGACAGCGAATTCTCCACTATCGAAAAGTTCGACTCTGATCTTGATAACTGGCGATCTGGCTGGTACCCTCGTTTAGGTATGGTTAATCTCCCATGCACGCCACGTGGCTCCTACTATGGTTCTTCCGCTAACATGGTTCTGACACAGTCGGGAGCCGATATGTCGGTGCCTATCCGTATAGAGCCGTTCACCTGCACTATCACTTTTCCCGGTTACAGTTGAACTCTGTCGCTTTACGGACCTACCACTCTTCCATTTCTACGCGGCCGATGTCCAGTGAGCGAAAGAAGCGAGCCAACCTGGCTATCCAGTCTGCCATCGACACACTTTTGGTCGTCCTGGATGAGCCTGATATCCAGAGGGCCCTGGTTGGTGTTCCACTGTACCTGCACAGCATGATCACCTTTGCCGCCGTTTTCTTGTTGAAGATCGCGGCCAAGGGCTGCTCGATCAACAACCCCAGTAGCAAAGGCCAGCAAAACTCGATCGCGTCCGCTGGCCTACTCATCAACGTCATGTACGTGCGCGTGTTGGTGGGACGGATTGTTGAGATGATGGTTTCTTGCAGTAAGCGCGCAAGTGAGCACCATCTCAGTCACCATATAGCTCGTGGCTTGAAGAAGATGCTCACGGGACTTGAGGAATGGGAGAAAAGGAATTCTTGCAATACTCAAACACCTGGACACAGCTCCAACGACAACCAGTCCATGTTCAAACCCGTTATCATCCCTGGGGCGCAACCCCTGGGCGAACGGGACACAATATTAAACCACCCTCCTCCCCTGTTAGGAGTAGCTCCTCTGTCCGCCGAGAGGGGCAATAGCTTCGATGCAGACGCCGCGCAAGTGAAACAACAACCCGGGCTCTCAGAAGGCTCCGTTGACCCCATGATGGCTGACCTGTGGGGCTTTGACGAGGACTACTTTCCGACAGGAGTTTTTGATTTCCTTCAGTCTCAGATGCCTGCCTGATGTGGACGCTTCATTCACAAGTACAGCCCCTCGCTTAACCACAGGATAGAATGCTCGAGATCTTATGTTGTCTATAAATGAGCGACCTTCTTGCGATACGGATCCGAGGCGTTAATCACACCAAGACATGTCCACATGTGCAGATTGGCACAAGCTTAAATTCTATGACCTGCAGTGAGCGGAGAGCTTGCCTGGCTAGGGGGGACATTGCAAGCAGATAAACACCCACTTTCGCCCCTCCCCCCGAAAGATCGATTCTCTTTACTCTCACACGACACCACACTACACCACCTGCAGTAGCTCGACTAAGGAACCATTTAGGGGGAGCTATTGGCGAGATATGGAGGACAGTACCAAAGGAATTGGACATACCTTGTCCACATCTGCGGAGCTTGAGAGCTCTTCAGACACCCACAGGGCCATTGATGAACCCATGGACATACATGCAGTTACATAGATAGGGAGACGTCAGAGTCAAATGAAAGATATCCAAGCATGGCAATGCGGGAATTCGTCCCTCGATACTCCGTACGTAGGGTCTCCACGGTCTGCGGTTATTGGCCCCCCTCGCCGACGGGAACGGGAGGCTATCCGAGGTCGGCGGCGGAAGAGTCTCTCCGCGGCTCGGCTCGGCCTTCTGGTCCGAGAGGTATAAAGGAGATAAAGGAGTCCGGACAGTAGTACTTGGGTCTGTGTCCGGTTCCCATCCAATTCCAGAGTGCTTGCATTCCAGCGTTGGCGTGAGTGACCCTGTTGCGCAGTACACCAGCCCCGATAACCGATCCGACGGATTGCCGAGGTCAAGCGCCACCGCCGTGCCTGGAAACCTCCCCGCAACCCTCCCCCCAACAAGCTCCCTGCATTCTTGACCCTTGAGGGCTGCAAGCCAGGATTCAACTGTCCCACCATTCCACCTGATATAAGGGTCTGGACCCGTTGAATTGACCCCAAAATCGCACCGCAACGTGTCTCCCACTAAACCCTCCCTCCTTCCCCCGCCCCGATCATGAACCCTTCCGTCCTCCGCACGGCTTCGCGCCACCTCCGCGCGGCCAACCGCCTCAACAGAACGTCCGCAGCTTCGCGCAGCGCCCCAATTCGGGGGTATAAGACCGCCTTCAACTGGGAGGATCCCCTAGTTGCATCCGAATTGTTTACGGAAGAGGAATTGGCCATTCAAGACACAGCTAAGAGGTATTGCCAGGAGCAATTGCAACCCCGCATTCTAGGTATGGAGATGGAGCCCCTATGGATTGGTGGCATAGGTGATTGATGACTATTGGGGCTGATCCGCATGCACTTTCTAGAGGCCTACCGGAACGAGAACTATGATCGCCAGATCCTGAACGAGATGGGCGAGCTGGGTCTCCTCGGAGCGAACATCAAAGGATATGGGTGCGCCGGAGCGAGCACTGTTGCGTCTGGACTGATTACAAAGGAGGTCGAGCGCGTGGATTCAGGATACCGGTCGGGAATGTCCGTGCAGAGTTCGCTGGCGATGACTGCCATCCACGACTTCGGTACGCAGGAGCTCAAGGACAGACTTCTTCCCGAGCTGGCCAGAGGAAAGCTGGCTGGGTGCTTCGGTCTCACCGAACCCAACCACGGCTCCGACCCCGGCTCAATGGAGACAGTCGCACGAGAGCACCCTACCAAGAAGGGATACTATCTGCTGTCTGGCACCAAGACCTGGATCACCAACTCCCCCCTCTCCGACCTCTTTGTCGTATGGGCTAAGCTGGATGGCAAGATCCGCGGGTTTGCGGTGGAGCGCAGCCAATGCCCGGAAGGCACCCTGACGACTCCCGCCATCAAGAACAAGACCGCTCTCCGAGCCTCCATCACGGGCATGATCCAGATGGACGACTGCCCGGTCCCGGCGGAGAACATGTTTCCTGACGTCACGGGACTCGTTGGGCCCTTTACCTGCCTGAACAGCGCTCGGTTGGGCATTGCCTTCGGAGCCATGGGCGCCCTCGAGGACTGCCTGGACCGCGCGCGGACCTACGCCCTGGAGCGGAAGCAATTCGGTTCCCCGCTGGCGAAGTTCCAACTGATCCAGAAGAAGTTGGTGGACGCCGCCACGGACGCCGCGTACGGAACCTTGGCCGCGACACAGGTTGCCCGGCTCAAGGATGCCGGGAAGAGCTGCCCTGAAATGATCTCTATGGTCAAGAGACAGAACTGTGATAGAGCTCTGGTGAACGCTCGGATGTATGCATTGCCCCTCCTGTCTCCCAGTGAGGCACTTTTTTGCAAGACAGCAGTAGGCTAACCCGATGACCCAACAGTCTTCAGGAAGTGCTTGGCGGCAACGCCGCCAGTGACGAGTACCACATCGCCCGACATGTCGCCAACCTGTTCGTGGTGCAGACCTACGAGGGCCAAAGTGATATCCACTGTAAGTATATCTCTCACGGGAGACACAACAACGATCCATCCCCGGCTCCCTCTCCCCCCCCCCCCCCCCACTGCCTGTGTCTCATTCGAGGAATCTGACACTTTGACCAGCCTTGATTCTAGGCCGTGCCATCACCGGCCTCCAGGCGTTTGTGCCCAAATAAGAACTAGATAGCAGATCCCTATACCATCCCGATGTTCTAGTGTCCACGAAACATGAAGTCCTCCCACCTGACAAAGACACTCCTATACACTCCCATGTATCTATCTACCTACCTAGTATATACTTATATCTCTGCCCTGATACAACCACATCCACAACCCCGAAGATGTCGATCAAATCCATCCGATGCCCATCTGCACACTGCATCCTCCCTCGTCGTACCACTTATGTGGTAGTCACCTCAGTACTAGAGTCTTCCAGAACCGGCCAGCCACCACCACCTGATATCACGTGTGCCGAGGAGGAGGAGGAAGAGGAAGAGAATGAGATGACTGCGCCACGTGGCAAGGGCCGCCGGCTGGGATCGGATAGGATGGGATGAGCGAGCCAGTAGAAGGAGGGAGTGAGTTAGGTAACGGCACCGAAATTTACTTTACGAGTACGTACGGCAGTGCAGGCAGTCGGTCGGTCAGTCAGCAGTCCTCCGGCAAATAGTTAACTAGAACCGAACGGGATGAGTCAGAGAAAGAGGATTAACTAACTAGTTAGTTATTCAAAAAATTAGTAGTGATTACCTGAACCGAACCAAACCCAACTTTCGTACGGAGTACCTAGTACCTAGGGCCCAAAGAAGACGATGGATTGGGTTGCCCGTTAAGTTGGCTTGTCGCGGGTGCTGCAAGCCTGCAAGGAGGGAGAGAGGGGCACAGAGTCTTATCAAGTGGGGGGAGGGTTTGATAATCCCCCCTTGGAGGCTTAGTCCGTTGCCACTGCCGTGACCAATTTCAGATTCATGGGGTGGCACAGACACTAAGTACAGGTACCATACGTAGATTATTGGGACCTATCTGAATTCTGAAGGGGAGGGCTCTACCTTACCTAGTTGTGGATGGGGCAGGGAGGGGGGAGGAGGGGGAGGGGGGCAGAGAGAGGGGACATGGGAGAGGGGCTGTTACTACTGTATGTATCTATTATATAGTGTCTAGAAGTAAGTACCTACGTACTTCAGACACTGCAGAATGCGACCCCATCGAAGGCTATCTAGGTTCCCGTTGCGACTATCTACGCCGTGCTGCATCTCTCCTACCGTGTACTCTGGCTTACGATGAGTACGTACTGGTGGAGATGTACGGAGTAATAGGGCAGGTATCCTTGCTTCGAGTCACTGGGCTGGTAAGGGTCGGGTATGACGTGCAGTGGGTTACCGGTTAAATTACCCTGAGCCTTAGGCACGCGCAGAGCGAAGAAAAAGTCAGACAAAAAAGGGCTCCAGTCCGATGATGACGGCCCAGTCACCTCGTCGAACCAGTGTCGGAGAGTGGCCACAGTGGACTGGCGTAGTCCTATTCGGCTTCCCCGTCCGATTCCCGTTTGATTGCCGCAGACTACGGAGTAGATACACAGCAGTAGGGATGGGATGATGTGGCGCAGAGGGGGATGATGAGAAGAGGGGTGTGGCTGGGCCGGCCTCGGTAATAACCGGTACCAATACGGCGGGCCCCGTCAGACTGCCGCGCTCACTGGCTCACTGGCTCACTCGTCTCAACTCGCTCGCCTTCCACTTCTTTCCCTCTTTCTTCCTCCTCTTCCTCTCCTCCTCCTCTTCTCCTCCAGCCCAATTCCCCCTCTTCGTCTGCCCCGACGTAATCAACGCTGGTCAGTCTCATTCACCACCACACCATCCCCCCCCCTCCCCCGTCTTCCTCCTCCTCCCTCCCCCCTTTTCCTCCTTCATACTAGTCTCCTCCCTCCCACTCTCTTCGTCTGGACTGACCCGATCTCGTGCTGTGCAGATTTCCCACCTTCAAATTCCATACCACTCGCTTTCCCCTCTTAACCTAGGAGATCCTCTCCCTTCTTTTCATATCACATCCCCGTCAACATGGCTCTCAAGAGAATTAACAAGGAACTCACTGACCTCGGCCGGTAAGCCATCCATCATCATCCATCTCTACCCATCTGCTCGTTGCCGCCTGGCCTGGTGTTGGCCCCCCCACCACCAACCACCACCACGACCACCACCGCGGGGTCCTCCGCCAACCCAGCGCCTCTCTACCGATGCATCTGCGTATCCCCAGCAAACCATGCTAACGCGATAATCGTTGCAATAGTGATCCCCCCTCTTCCTGCTCTGCTGGTCCTTCGGGAGATGACCTGGTATGATTCACCCCTCCGACCCCTCGTTCCTGACGGTCGCTTCGCCGCTCTGCCGACCGCGGCGGGGCAGCCCGATGCGGATCGTCGCAACGCTCTCGTGCGATCGCACTCACTCATCTTGAAAACGAATGCTAACCGGCTTTTCTGCTACAGTTCCACTGGCAAGCAACTATCATGGGTCCTGTGAGTTATTCCTGGAAATCCCTGGTGGTGCCCCCGGTCGCCCACCAGCCTTTGTCTGTTATCGGACAAAGAGAGATTCCCCCCCCCCCGTGGCACCACGCAGAAGCCCGCCCCTGTTTACGCCTAGAGACCATCGTGCTGACACGATCTGTTATCAGGGTGACTCTCCATACTCGGGAGGCGTTTTCTTCCTGAACATCCACTTCCCCACCGACTACCCATTCAAGCCCCCGAAGGTCAACTTCACCACCCGGATCTACCACCCCAACATCAACTCCAACGGCAGCATTTGCCTCGACATCCTCAGGGATCAGTGGAGCCCTGCTCTCACAATCTCCAAGGGTATGTTCCCCCCGCCCCTCCCTGACGGGCTGTGCCCCGGCTAATCCCGTTCCTCTAGTGCTGCTGTCGATCTGCTCGATGCTCACAGACCCCAACCCGGACGACCCGTTGGTGCCGGAAATCGCTCACGTGTACAAGACGGACCGTCCCCGGTACGAGGCGACCGCGCGTGAATGGACTCGCAAATATGCCATCTGATCTTCGCAATTCAAGTTTCCACGGCCACCTTGGTCTTCCCAATCCGCTTCTGCGTCTTCTTTCGCTCCGTTAGATCAGATCCGAAGCCTGGCGTACCGTGATCGTAGATCCTTTCCTTGTTTTCTCCGTGAACTATTTGCGTGTCTCTGAAATTCCGCGTTTACCCCCTTATTTCGCTTTCTCCTTTTGGCGGGAAATGTCATATCCAACGATTATTATGACAACTTATCATTATGCATTCATGGCATTTTTTATTTTACTCACTACTGGAGTCGGATAAATGTTACCTGATGAACATAACACCCCCGGAAGCGTGTGGGTTTCGATTTTCCTCGGGTCGGCGGGGTTGGGGTGGAGGGGAGGATGTTGCGGGTCCGGTCGCGAGGCTGGCCTGAGGTGGTGCGACGGTGGGCCGAGAGAAGGGTGCATGGAAGGGGGTGAGGAGAGACCAGGGCGGTGATGATAACGGCGATGTTGCTGGTGGTGATGGCGCTTTGTATCAGATATCAGTTCGGGATTCTCGAGCAACACCAATTCACACCAGTGGATCGGATCGGTGCCTTGACGTAGTTGGTCGTACGGAGTACTATGTATGTACTCGACTTAAAGCTTCCGGATCTAGGCTTACGGACGAATTGGGGTCGATGGTCGATGGTCGATGGTCGATTGTCGATTGACTCAGAATGGCGGTGTATCCGGGCTCAGCTCAGGATCGTCCTTCTAGAATGACCCTTGGAAGGTGCAACACGCGACCTCTTCTGTTCCCATGCACGATGCAGCGCCTGCCCCATCTATAGTACATCGTCCTATGACCAAACCCCCCACCCCCCACTCCATCCTATCCCTGAAGAAAAGAAAAAAGAGAGAAAAAAAAAAGGGAACTCGCAGATGATCGAAAAGAAATCAGGCCAGGATGGAAGTCAACGCCGTGGTCATAAATAAAAGCAGAAAGTCTAGATTGATGTGTCTGTACGTACGTATATAAATATAGATATAGAGTCTGTAGTAGATGGGAAACAAATGCTAGCTAGAAACACAACCAACCCGCACATAATAAAACAAGCACACAGTCAAAACGCCGGATTTAATGCTCGTCCAATGTCCAATGTAGAGAAACATGCCTCACATACATGTATGCAATATGATTGCCGGATGAATTGCGGTTAGCCCAAGACAAAAGCCGATCGGTGGATAGATTATCACAAGTATATATACGGTGAATGAAGAGGGAGAAGAAGAATAAGAAGAAGAAGAGGGAAAGAAAAACTGGTCGAGATCAGGGAGTCACTTCGTCTAGGCCGCCTGGCTGGAACCCCTGCGGGTGCTGGCTTTCGATGCCGCCTTGGAGGGAGCAGTGCTGCCGCCACTACCGCCAGCACCGCCACCGGCCTTCATGGTTCGCTGCGAGGCCTTGGAGACATTGGTGGAGACCTGGCTGACGCTGTCACTAGGCTTGACGGGCTCGTCGAACTTGCTCGACTGCTTGGACACCCGGGAAGCGGGCTTGGAGGCATGCGACGCATGCGACCGGTGGGAGTAGGAGGACCGCCGGGTGTCATCGACTTGGCTGATCGAGTCGTCCGGAGTGACGTGGGACTGGACGTCGAAATCGGCGATACTCTCGGGGAGGGCAATATCGCGGGCCGAGACACCCGATTTGGCACCGCTCCGCTGGGAGGCAGCGAAGGATGCGATGGAGCCCTCGGGGAGAGGGACCTGGCGGGCAGTGCGGGTCGAGGAGGCCGTGCTGCCGGCTTGGGATCGGGTCACGGTGTGGTAGGAGTGGTGGGACGAGGTGTGATGAGAG
Organism: Aspergillus ellipticus CBS 707.79; assembly: GCA_003184645.1. Classification (NCBI taxonomy): domain Eukaryota; kingdom Fungi; phylum Ascomycota; class Eurotiomycetes; order Eurotiales; family Aspergillaceae; genus Aspergillus; species Aspergillus ellipticus. Next base: position 40,965 of record KZ826059.1, read on the forward strand.
CTGTGGTGCGACTCCTGGTAGTTGGCCTTGGAGGGTCGGACGGTGGAGGATGAATAGGCACTTGCCCCATCCATGCCCCGCGACTTGTCGGCAAAGCTGCTGATCAGGGTGCTCTGGTAGCCCCGGGGATCGTGCGGTGGGGCGTACTCGATCGCGCGCATGGGCATGTCCTTGGTGGAGTACACGCTCCCCTCGGATGCCCGGCGGCCGTTCTCATCGAGGTAGACACTGCCGCCGCTGCCCCGTGGGACGAACTCCGTGCCCTCGTAGATGGTGCTCGCGCGAGGATTTTTCGAGGTTACACTGCGTGTGAGGCCGGGGCGTGCATCGGATCGAGACGAATAGGCACTGCGGGGAGGAGGGGCCTCGATGGCCTGGAATGGATACTCCTGGGCCTGTGATGGGGCCTGCGATGGCGAGATAAGCTGGGCGAAGTCTCGTGGAGAATACTGGGGAGGAGGGGTCGTGGTCTCGGACGTCTCGTCGCCCTTGGTCATGGCGTATGCGAGAGCGGCTCCCGCAGCGGCTCCAATCAGGGTGCCAACAATGGTCTTGGCCGTCTTGCCATCGTCAGCCTTCTGGGTGGTGTGAGTTGTGTGGTGCACGATGTATGTTGGAGACGGAGCCTGCTGAATCTCGCGGGTCACCACGGTGGGCGCCCGTTGGATTTCATGGGTGACGGAGGACGGGGGTCCTCGCTGGGATGGGGAAGGCCCCCTCTCAACCGCAGTCGTGGCTCTGGAAGCATAAGACCTGGCCTCGGATCGGGGAGGCACAATACTCTCGGACCGGACCGAGCTGGCTTTGCTGGTGGCTTTTGACACCGCCGAGCCATTTTCGAGCAAGGCCAGAGCCGACCTACTGAGTTCGGACTTCGCCACGGACCTGACCTCGGACTTGACCTCGGACCGGGCTGGGGAGCTGCTGGGACGATATACTGCCTCGATGCTGTTGCCGTCGAAGTCAACGACGGCGGCGCTGTAGTAGCCGGATTCCGAGTCGCGCTCCTTGGGCTCGCCATGGATTTTCCCACCCGCCTTGAGGGCGTTGATGAAGAAGGCGCTCACGGCATCCTTCGAGGTAGCGGGGAAGGCGACATGGGCGGCACCTGCGGGGGCTCTGGAAGGTCGCAATCAATCGCCGTCCCAAGTAGATCGTGGAGCAGAGGACCACTTACCCTGGTTTTTGCTCGGTTATCCAGAAGTCTGCGGGTTCGCCGGTCTTTTGGCCGAAGCCAATGTAGTCGTCATGACGCCCGATGAACTGGTAGCCCAGTGGTTGTAGGCAGGAAAGGAAGAATGATGTGGAGGTGGGCAGGTGGGCAACAGTCAGGGTCAGATGGGAGACGGGCATGACTGCAGTGGCTCGCGAAGTAGAGCACTCGGCGAGTTGCGGCGGAAGTAGATGTGATCAGGAGAGAAGAGACTGAGGGAGGGAGGGGAGGAACGGAAAATATGTAGGAGATCTTAGATAGATCTACCAGCGAGACAGATCCGAAAGCTGATTGCAGAGTAAATGCGAGTAAGAGACCGGGAGGATATATATACACGGGCTTTGGAGGGACAGGAGACCATGAAATCACGAGAGGGATGGAACCAGCCAGGCGAGCAGCAACACTAGCATGTCAAGGCAAGATGCAGGCCGGGGCTTCAGGACTCAGGAGTAACTCCCGACATGCCCAACCTGGGATCCAATCACAAGCGGTCAAAAGCTGACGGGAGACAGAAATTATCACGAGAAGGAGACCAGTTGTTCCAATCACGGAGCGCTAGGCCGGTTATCGCAGGGAGTCGTTGCATAGACTCGCACGGCATCCGAACGATGCCCAGTATCCACGAGGCATCAACCTCACCCGGACTCTGCAGGCTGCTGCCAAAGAGGATAGGCTCCTGGCCCCTAATCGCAAGGCCGCCACCCCTCTCGGACGAGGCATGATGCTACACTTTCGGTGAAGCTAGCGACGAGGGGTACGAAGGCTCAGGATCACGGATGGCCGCCAGGTCATCGTGGGGAAGAGCCGGCGGACGGTGCTGTAGGTGGCCCTGTCCACGGCGGACGGGGCGCCTATCAGGAAACGGTGGGTACCGAGCAGGAGCCAAGCGCAAACAGCAGCATCATGTCAAAAAAGGAACTTGGGTGAGGCGAGAGGGTCTCGGACGAGGTGGATGAAGGGGATTGGTAGCAGTGGAGATGACAGTTACCAAACGAGAGAGACGCTGAAACCGCGGTAGGTGCGTAGTGTAGAATCGCCCAGTATTTACGGAGTACGGTGTCGTGAAAGGGATTGGGGAGGGGACACTCGGTTGACTTTTCCCTGAACTCTTGCCAGGCCGGTTTCTCGTGTGGTCACCAATCAAGAGGGAACAACGAATCGCAGGCGGGCATGTCAGCAAGCAGCCGTGCTAGGGGCCACTGAGGGGCAATCTGCTTGACCGATGGGATGTTTCGTTCCTGCTTCGGGCACATCTGCTGCTGCTAGTCGCCGGACGGTGCGATCTGACCGCCAGAGTGGCCGCCATTCCGGCGACGCTGCGGCGTGGATCGCCCCCCCGGCGAGGAAGGCAACAGTGGCATCTAGAACGGCAGAACGAGATCATTTCGGAATGGACTGAGAGAGGAGGCGAACCCCCTGGACCGGGTGGCCCCCCTGTGTAGTGTAGTGTAGTCTTCTCCTCGGGCGTTGGGGGGGGGAAGGTCTCCTCCCTGAGAGGGTGGTGTTTCGCTGCCGATCGTGCCCCAGCAGCAAGCACCATGACGTCCGAACCCTCCTCGAGCCATCATTGTCACAATAGGAAGGGCCGATGGCCGGCGGATTTGTTGCAAGGAACAGGTAGAGCATGAAGCCCGAATAATCGCCTCGGTTTCGTGGCCGGAGTAATCTCCTGGGCGGAAGCCGACGATCCACCTGCTGCGATGGCTGCATGCCACGTCGAACAGGAGACTCCATCCCCAGCCACCGGCACCACCCGATTGATTCGGATGGCCTCCATGGAGCTGCTACTGTGGAAAGACCCCACAGACAGACCCTGGGTGAGTCAGAGTCGGATGTAGGCCCCTGTCGGTCCATGTAGAGGGTACACAGGCTGGCACCTGTGGACAGAGGGATTGGAAGAACCGGTGATGGGGGGGAGGGAGAGAGTGTGTGGGAGAAAGAGTGAGTAAGAGAGAGAGAGAGAGTGAGAGTGAGTGAGTTCGACAACGAGCGAAGCCGAACCGAACGTTCCCCCAGCTGGTCTCCCCAATCCGGCAGGGACGCCAGCCCGGCGGACGCGGACGAGGAAGGAGCGACGGGTCCTGGCACGGCCGGCCTCAGGCTCAGGCTCAGGCTCAGGCACGCCCCGTCCCTACGATCCTTCCTGGCTGCGGTGTGGTTCCGGTGGTTCTCCTGCTCGACTCCATCAGGATGAGGATGAGGATGAGGATGCGGATGCGGATGGTGATGGTGATGACACCATCCAATCGAGTCCACTCTCTCGCGCAATGGCCACCCGCTCCCTCCCCCCGTACCTGACTACCTCTGCCCACGATGTGACCGTCCGGCGTCCACTCTCTGTCTATGCCTCTACGGGGACTACGACCACCCTTCCAGACGGGTCTCCTACACTAGCGGTCGTGGGGACAGACCCGGCGGGCAATCAGACACCACGGAACAGAGGGGAAAGAAAGACGTCGGAAAACTACCTAGACAGCTCGTGGCAAAGCCATCCGGAACAGTTCGGTGTCCATTATGTATCTGGTGTATTTGCGTGTATATATATTGCCCGAAGATGCAAGGCTGCGACACTATACAACACCCTGCCAGGGCATTGGAGCTTATTTTAAGAGCGATCAATCACCCCCACGGACATACTTAGGAAAGACGCCCAGACCCCCGTCGAGTCCATCGAACTTGCAGGACTCAAGACAAAGAGGCATCTGGATCTCTCGAGGACTTGCGCAGGTTGCCCGTGCAGAGGTCCCGCTGCCGGCCCGCCGAAAGGGAGCTGCCCGAGGGGGCCCGGGGCCCCCCTGGGATGTGATCCTTGTTTTCATTTATCGCATCAAGCAGCCGAACGGCGACCGCGACGCGGGGCGCGAGAAAGACACGAAAACCCATCAAGACGTGCAGAGAACAGCAAGCGATGCAAATCCATGAAGGCAGAGAGAAAGCGATAGCGCGTGGAAGACAGGTCCGGCCCCAATTCAGGTTCCGCTCACCCTTCTCGATCTTGCCCTCGCATGGATCGGCGCAAGGAAATTCGTCACCTCGTCAAGCTTTGGCCGTTTCTCGGAAGCGGGAAAGGAGCGTCGGCCGCGCCTCGCTCATACGATATCCCAAACCTCCTCCGCGGCATGGCAGAACTTGCTGCACGCGACACTGGCACTCAGACTGTAGTTGCTGATACTGATCGTGTCGTCCTTGAAGGAGTCAGCGAAGTCGTCGTGGCCCTTGGCCATGGCTCCGACGAAGATGCAGCAGCTCTCCTTGGGCCCCAGCGACTCGATGTAGTCCCGGGTGCGCACCACCGGAGCCTCAAAACTGAGGGTCACCTTCCGGCAGTTGGGGGGAAGGTGGTCGGTGATGGGGTTCTTGATGACCTTCAGGAGCTTCTCTTGGGAGTTGGTGGAACGGATGGAGAGCCGGTGGAGGAGCTGGACCATGAGACCGGCGAACCGCTTGAACGTACGCGGAATGCGGACGGTCGGGTTCACCTCGATCAGGACACCCTTGGCGGTGTGAATGAAGATTTGCAACTTGCCGGCCTTGTTGACGGGAGAGTCAAGAAGGGTGAGAAGACACTATAATTGGAGAATCATCAGCCTCGGGCCACGGTCGATGAAGCTGGACCGGAGAAGGGAAAAAAATAAAAAATAAAAAAAATAAACTCACCTGATGAGTGATGTCGGGACGAGCTTCGCTGATGTCTCGGTTCATCTTGCGCATGACACCAATGTGCTCATCACTGTTAAGCAGAGAGTACTTCTCATCGCGCCCCGTTCCGTTCCGACCGCTGGAGGCCCGGTAGGTCTCCAGACTGGCATGGGAGAGCACGACGATCAGACGCTGGGTCTCCTTGTCGTGGGCGGGGATGGGCACATGCTGCTCCGCGACAAGCTGCGGCAGTTCGGGAGGCGGGCAGGACTGCGTCCCTGAGGATGGAGTCGGGTCAGCAACCATTCCTGATCGTTGGAAGAAAGAAAAATTCAAGCAGCCGCCAATCGCCGGGTGTTGGAATGTGGAGTCGAGCGGGGGAGCCAGTGAGCGTGTCCAAAGAAGAAAGAGACGACTGCAGTAGCTCTGGCAGTAATGTGGCAGGGAAACAGGGACTTGGGCAACCGGGCAGAAGAGGGGAAAGAAGAGACAAGAGAGATGGCAGAAGGAACAAAGAATGTTGATCTCCCGCGCTGGAGATAAGGGAAGGAAAAAAGTTGAGGCGGGGGGAGGGACATGCATGCGATAGCAGAGGAACAGGGGATTGGAATCGGTATGAGGGCATCAAGCCGGCGGATGAGAAAGGCAGGCTGGTTCTAATTGGGTCTGGGGGGTCTTGGGGGGGGGGGGGGGGGGGGGGGGGGGGGGCATCGCTAGGGATGGCTGCACATACTGGCACGCTTTCTCTTCCCGGCGACCTGAATAGGGTCCGACATGGTATGTAGATGGGATTGAAAGTGGGTGGGTGGTGGGTAGGGCCGGTGGTCTTGGTTGACACCCACGAGGCAAGGCGTTGTCACAACGGTGCGGCCGGTCCAGAGAAAAAGAGACGGAGATGGAGAGGGAGAAGGAGCGAGGCGCAGGAGCGTCGCTGTCCGGGGTTTTATAAAACTGAGACCGTTGCAGCAGCAACAGCTTCTTTGCCGTTCGGTATTATTCTCTCACGCTATCCCTAGCTGCTGGGCTGGCCCCGGGGGATGAGGATGGAGGAAGAGTAAGTCCGACCAGGGTGTTGGAGAGCAGGATGGATCCCTGTGAAAAAGTCCCCGAACTCGAGAGGAGGAGGAG
>KZ826060.1:0-45982 GCA_003184645.1 Aspergillus ellipticus CBS 707.79
GGGGAGGGGGATGGGGATAGGGATGGGGAGGGAGGAGGTTTAGGTTTACGTGTAGGTGGTTTATCTTTAATGATGGGTAATGAATGTATTTTTTTTTTATTTTTTATTTTTTTTTTTTTGGATGGGATGCGGTGTACTCTGTACTTAGGGGAGAGGTGTAGTTGGTGATTGGTAGTTGCTGTTTGGTGGGTTGGGCTCCTGAGATCATTGTGGAGAAGGGATGATCAGATCTGGTAGTGGTTGCCCAACCTGGAAAGATGCTTTGGGGTCGGAGATAGCTTAAGTATGAAGGAATAATTATCGAGCATTTGATGTGGATGCAAGAGTAAGGTACCTACCTATACAGCAGTTCTGTACAGTAGTAGAATATAGCAGTTCGAGGTATTTATACTGTAGAGTAAAGCTGGATTATTCTTGGGATGGGTAAGTAGGAGGACTGGTTGAGGGTTACTTTGAGAGTTTCACTCTTATAAAAAAAAAAAAAAAAACTGGGGGAGCAGGGGCGGCTAGCTTTCCAGTATAAGTAGATATTGTTGTGGCAGCATGGGAGATAAAAGCGGCATACTGCCTGATGATACTTGAGGTGGTTGGTTGAGAGTATCTAGCATGCCTGCATACACTGTGAGTGGGTTGGTGGTTGAACCCTACATACATTCACCAGCCCAGCGCAGGCTTAGCGCTCAGATCTCTTGATATAACCTATACTTAAAAACAATCTAGGGCTTCGCTCTGCTTGCCTGAGGCAGCCTTGCCCCCTTCGCACTCTGCAGGGCTTTGGGGGTGGCGCTTCACCCCTTGGTAAAAACCATCAGTCATCACCGACTTGTATCCCCTTCTGAAGAAGCAGCTGTGCCAACCTGGAAAGCAACTCGAGCTTTCCGTCTCTGCCGTGGCCCTCGAGCCCCCTGGCGTATTTTAGGAACACCGTGTCCACCGCCAGGAACTTCCCATTCGTTCGTGCACTGGCCCCGATGCTCACCGACGGTGACCAGATGAATGAAGTCTTGGAGATCCTCCGGTACTTGATTTATCAGCGGAGGGTTCAAGTCAACACGACCGGGGGTGGTGATCTACACTCTGCCCTACACTGTGCATGTTTGAGAAGCGCGCCGGAAATCATCGAGTTTCTCCTGAGCGAAGGGGCTGAAGTCCATCCTGGCGACTCGGCGGGCAGGACTCCCGCACACCTGGTGTGCTATCGCGGTCTGACGCACTACCGCAGCTTAGACCCCAGCGACGACGCCCTGATCGCCCGAGACGGGACCCATCGCACCGCCCTGCATTACGCCGTGGTCAGTGCCGATGTGGCCCTGGTGCGACACGTCCTGGACGCCCACAAGCGACATCCCGAGCACCGCGACACATACAAACAGCTCGTCGACGCTGCATTGGGCGGCAAGACACGCCGTCGATGACCCCCCTGGCGATCATCAGAGGGCTACGATGTTGCCGCCAAAGGCAAGTCGATGGATGGATCAGGAATGGACGGCGCTGGATGTCGCCATCTATCATGGAGGTGTTTATCCTTCATGATCTGGAGAATGATTATCACTCGCGCGACTTCTTCATCTTCTACTTTATCCTGATTCTGCACTACTACCACATCCATCCGACTTGCATTTGTATACTGGACTCTGATACAAACATGTACTATAACTGATATCGACATATTCCCCTTCCACCCAACTTAAGTCCAGGTTGTAATACCCATTTCCTCCCCTTCCAAACCCCCTACAACTTCCCCTCCCTCCTCCTCACCCTCTCCCACGCCTCCCTCACCCTCTCCCCATTCAACCTCTCCGCATCATGCCCACACGCCCCGACGCCCAACGGCCCCCCCAACCCCTTAATCCAATAACTCCTCCCACAATCAAACACCCAATTCCGCGTCCCCACCTTGACCACCTCCGCCAAAATACTCTGCGGCGCATCCCTATCCTCCACAAACACCACCCGCGGCAACTCCCCCCACACCTCCCGCGGCACATTCCGTCGAATAATCTCTAGCATCCCATCAAACGTCATGGGCACGTACAACTGCGACCCCACGTGCACAATGCCCTTCGTCCCCGCCGCCGCGTGGATGAGACACGCATTCGCCACAAAGTCCACGGGTATTTCGTCTAGCACGTTCGTACCTGTTTTGTACCCCGCCGCGGCGTGCCAGATCTGCGTGCTGCCGGGGTCGCTGAAGTATAGGGTTGCGAATTTGCGGAGAGGCGTGGAGTCCTCCGGCCCGTAGAGCGGGTAGGGGTCGCGCACGGCGGGGCCGAAGATTGTGGGTCGGAGGAGGAGGAGCGGGAGGAGGGGGTGGCGGGTGAGTAGGAGGCGCTCCATGAGGTATTTTGCTTGCGTGTAGGTTGAGCTGAAGTTTGCGGTGTGGGGGGAGGATTTTGTGTGGAGGAGGGTGGTGAGTTCTTCTTCTGGGTCTGCATCTGTATCTGTATCTGTATCTGTATCTGCAGGTGCAGGTGCATCTGGTTCCGAAGCCGAGGTGGAGGAATTGGAAGCAGAGTGAGAACGAGAAAGATAATGCTGCAGCGTATACAACCTCTCCCCGACCCAGCCATCCGGCATAAAACTATTCACGTACGCCGTCGAAACCTGCACAAACAATTTGAGTCGGCGAAACCGGCCCGCCATGCGCGCCAACTCCAGCGCTGGCAAACAGTTATTCTCCACCGCCTCGACCACGTCCGCGTCCAGCTTGATTTTCGCCGCCGCGTGGATGATCAGCGTCACTTCGTCCTGCAGGGTCTGGAGGGTGGGGGGCTCGATCCCGAAGTCTTCCTTGCGCATGTCGCCGGTGACGAAGTGGAGGGCGGGCGTGGAGAGGATGGCGGGGGCTTGCGTGGGCATGGTCTTGAGCCATTTGGTTTCGGCGGTCGCGGGCGAGGAGCGGATTAGCAGGTAGATCTTGTGGGTGGGGAGTTGTTGGGTGAGTTTGTACAGGAGCACGCTGCCGAGGCTGCCGGTGCTGCCGGTTAGGAGGACGGTGTGGGTTTCGTAGGGGTGGGAGTAGGAGGTTTTGTGGAGGGGGGGTTGGTTTGGGGCGGAAGGGGGGGGCATTGGGTTGGTTTGCTGTTTTGGTGGAAGGGGAGGGGGTGGTGGTGTTCAAGATGGAGGGGTATTATGTTGTGATAAGTAGTAGGGGCGATACGTTTATAAAGACGATAGGCATCAGACGAGATATCGTTCCGATCTCATCACATGTTACACTGCACTTCCAGTTCCAATGCCTGTCTGCCTTGCACTACCCATCACAAATTGCAGTGCGCGGTGCAACCCATACCTTAGTATTTCTGGTATAGGTGGTTCAGGTTCGGGGGATTATTGGGCCGGGCATTCGATTAGCATTAGTAGTGGATATCAGCCTGGTGTTGGGGGGGGATACTACGGAATGGCTTTTATAGATAGATATTTTCGGGTTGGGAGTGGAAATAAATAGGGTTTGAATTACTGCCAAGAAATTATGCATGTGGGGGGGGGGGGGGATATAGTATATAGATAGGTGGTATGTATATATATCCGGAATTGCTTAAGTACTAGTAGAAATACTAGTAGCACTATAATATATGGCGTGTCTGTCCTCCACATTTGACTTGGCTGTTGTGGGACTGCTTCATGTGATGAGGTACAAGTGCGACGATGGAAAGTGCCGGTGGAGACTTTTACTACGTAGGTGGGAGGGATCGACTTTACTCTCTTGGACTTTCAGGAGGTTGATCTGCTTTGCTGGTGTAGACACAGAGGATTCAAGACATGTCTGGCAGTACATACCCATAACTTATACTTTGGCCATTTAAATGCCGTGCTACATGAACCAAGGTCCCCTACACATCAAGACAAACGTATTTGCATGCATTCCTACATATACACGGCCCACCACCCCCAACACCAAGGGAGATGGCAGTGGCACCGCTATAGAACTATGTATAGAGAGAAACGAAACCAACAGAAACAAACGCCTCATAGACTACAATCAAGACCTAGACTCAATCAAGAACTCTTGTTGCTCCCCCCGCCGCACCAGCATCGCCCGTCCCCTTCGCGCTCCACCTGCACCAGGATGTCCATGCCTTTTTCTTGCAGGTAGCTGATGGTGCGCTGGCGGACGTCGTCGAGGTCGGCCGCCCGGGACGCGATGACGTGGATCACGCCGAGGACGTTGGGGGTGTGCGAGTCGTGGGCGTGGGAGTGGTCGTCGTGGCTGTGGCTGTGGCTGTGGCTGTGGTCGTCGTGGCTGTGAGAGTGAGAATCATGGCTGTGAGAATGGGCGTGGTCATGGTGAGAGTGGGAGTCATGGCTGTGGTCGTGGTCGTGGTCGTGGTCGTGGTCGTGGTCGTGACTGTGGGTATGGTCATGATCGTGGCCATGCGAATCCTTCCCCGTATCGTCCAGCCAGAACTTCGGAACGGTGTACCCGACCACGCCCCGCAGCGTGCTCACGCCTGAGAGCGCATCCCGGACGTTGTACTCGACATCGGCCGGCAGCGTGAGCAGCAGCGACTTGGCGGTGCTGCTGACCAGCGGGATTGCCGAGGCAAAGATCAGAATGGCAATCAGACACGACGCAATCGGGTCGAACCCTGCCCAGCCCGAGTAGTGCACGAGGATGGTCGAGATCACGACCGCCACGGAGCCAAGCGTGTCGGCGAGAATGTGCAGGAAAATCCCGTGCATGTTCTCGTTGCCGTGCGAGTGCCCGTGCCCGTGGTCGTGCCCGTGTGCGTGGCCGTGGTCGAACGCCATGATTCCGACCAAATTCACCATCAGCCCGGCAGAGCTGACTGCCAGCAGTTCGCCAAGACGGTGCATCTCACTGCCCGACGAGAGTCGTTCGACCGCCTCGTAGATGATCTCGATGCTGATGATCCTGGACGCTGTTAGCATGACCTTAAAAGATCGAACTGACACACTTACATGAGGAAGATGCCGTTGGCAAACCCGGACAGCGTGTCCACCTTGCCATACCCGTACGGGAACCTAGCGCTCGGTGCCCACTTACTCATGACAGCAGCACAGAGACCGACCACAAGCGCCAGGCAATCAAAAAACATGTGAATGCTGTCGCTGAGAAGGCCCAGGGATCCCGTCAAGAAGCCGTACGACAGCTGAACGAGCATGAAGCCAAAATTAAGTCTGATTCGTTAGCACGATCCGGGAATGACCGACAGTAAAAACTTACGTCATGAAGTAGAAGATGCGTCGCGAGTCGCGTTCCTTCAGTATACTATACAAGAGAGGATACGGCTCACTGTAGCGGATGATGAGCTTGGTGATTTCCGTCGCCTCGGCCGCAGAGTGGCTATGGTGGGTGTGGGTCGAGTGTGCAGCCAGACGCAAATGTCTGTCCTCATACCTGGACGCCAGAAATGACGCCGCGGTTGCAATGGCCCGCGCGACATAGGCCAGATGCACCTTCTGCTGCAACGGTGGCGAGCACAAAAGCGCGGCACTTGCCGTTCCAATGGCAAGCCCAAACTTGTGCGGGGACCGCAGATGAGAGGGGGCCAGTAGGACCAAACCAGCCGCAAAGGTACCAGCCGCACCAAGCTGGTACATCCAGTCTGACGCCGCGAACAACACATTGCCGGACACAACAACCGTAACAAGTGCCAGAAGCAGCCCCGAAAGGATAGCCAAAACTGGCTCGCCGGAAGCACTGCCCAAGTCTTCCTTCAGCTGTTTCTGCGAGACGGTATCACTCAGAAAACTGGACGCGGAGTTGTCGAGCCCGGATTTCGCCTCCGAGAAAGGGGGGCGGAGAACGAAAACCGATATCAGGAGGGACACGTAGCCCAAGAACGGATGAGGGTCTCGCGTCGCATTCAATCCCAAAAAGCTCAGAACCAACACGATGACAAGCAGCGAGGTCGTCAATTTCTTCTGGCTCAGCCGGGACTGCGCACTGCTGTGTAGACCGTAACCCTGGACGACTGTCGGCACCCCAGACGCTGTGGCAAGCAGCAGGCCACACGCAGTCAGGAACCCTCCCACCTTCAATGCCGCGTAGATCGGGAGCGCGACAGACGATACGCGCAGGACGGCTGCCTTGGCGGCGCTGGCGTCCAATTTGGGCGCGGCCACCGAGCTACCCGATCGGACCAGCTGTCCACACCCGTATATGATCAATGTGATGGCGGTCAACAGGGAGGTTTTGCTGGCGACGCGGTCCAATGCCGCAATGCTCGTCGTCGCATCCGGGTCGGCCTTTGAGGATTTGAGGGTCCCCCAATGCGCATGCTGCTGGTGATACCAGGACAGGGCTATCCACGGCAGGGCTAGAAGAAGGCCGGAGAGAATCTCCTGGCTGCACAGTATTAGCATTGTATCTATTCACTCCATTGGGTCCTTACGCTGTGCTTGATGTAGCCTCCGTCGATGCGCTCAGCGAAGATGCAAGAATCCCCGTCACGCTGTCACTCTTGCTGTGAGCGATGGAGTCGAAGCTCCCGTGGTGGGTGTGCTGCTCCCATGCACTGTGGCTCGAGTGCGAGTGGATGTGCGAGTGGTCGTGGGAGTGGCCGTGATCATGGGAATGGGCGTGGTCGTGGGAATGGGAGTGGGATGGCGAGTGCGAGTGTGGGCGGACATGCTGTTCATGCCACGCTGGGTTGGCAGCCCCATTGGGGAACGGTATACTTGTCACCGGCCGTGGGGGCTGCGCGGAGGCATCGAAGGACGAGGCGGAGATGGAGATGGGCCCCTGGGAGCGGCGAGCCGAACGGGAGTGCCCACGGCTGCCACGCGAGTGTCCGAGACCATGCACCGGAGGAAGCGTATCCACCATGGCCACGGGGGCCCCGGTCGACATGATCTCCAGGCGTTCGTGCTGAAGCGGCGAGAGGGAGGCGAGACAGTGAGGCGTCGGCGGCGGAGGGGGAGGATGCGAAGTGGAGCTCTAGCAGCTCAGGGGAGATGGCCGGCCGAGGAATTGAGACAGCAGGCGCAGCATAGCGCCAGGGACTCAAGGGGAGGGAGTGGGAGAGGAGGAAACAGGAAACAAGGGAGCAGCTGGACGGGCGCTTGTGGCGATCTGCTTGACGGCCCCCAGATGCGCCCCATCGTGGTGCTGATAACGCACGTGATGGCCCGCGGGTCCTCATTACATACAACTGACAAGACAACTGACAAAGACAGAGCATTCAGTTCAATTAACAAATACTCTCTAGGATATTCGGGGCAGACTGTAGCTCCCTCACCATCTGCATCCATCTGCACGTCCAATCCGAGCAGCCGCGCGCTTGAGCGATCGGACGCGCCATCCGGTGGGGTGGATCGGCCCAGGATTGTTGCTCCGTGACGAGACACGGAGAGTCGGAGACAAGACACCTGGCATCCCCGGCTTCTCTTCAGCGGGCTGGCTGATCGACACCCGCAATGAGTTCGTTCTCCACGCGTCCACCATGCTGCTGAATCCCACGCCCACTCCCTAACCCCTCTGTATTTCTCCCGATCCCCCCCCCCCCCCCCGACACCATGATCGAGTCGCTCATTAGCGTCGCCTTCTGCATTTCGACCGCCCTCACGCTCGTCATCCTGCTGCTGCCGTCGCAGTATGTCGCGAAGTGGTCCGCCGATGCCTCCGACGCGCCCAAGACATCCGTCCAGATCCTCGTGCTAGGAGACATCGGGCGCAGTCCGCGCATGCAGTACCATGCGCTCAGCGTGGCCAAGCATGGTGGACAGGTCGAGATTATCGGTTATCAGGGTGCGCAAGAGCTGTTTATCCCATTGGTGTGGCATTGCATACTAATGATAATCCTGGGTCTATAGAATCCGAAGTACATCCCGAGATCGCCTCCAACCCGCGCATAGCTATCGTCCCCCTTCCCCCGCACCCGGCCTGCCTCCAGACCAGCAACAAGCTCCTCTTCCTCCTCTTCGGCCCTCTGAAGGTACTGTTCCAGATTGGTTGTCTGTGGTGGACCCTGGCATATCGGACAAACCCCGTTAAATGGATACTCGTTCAGGTGTGTTATATAACAACTATACCGGTCAGACAGACCAATTGACGATTTACTGCTAGAACCCGCCCTCCATCCCCACACTGGCCATCGCCTCCCTCGTCTGCTTCCTCCGCCACACGAACCTCCTCATCGACTGGCACAACTTCGGATACACCATCCTGGCCCTCAAACTGGGCGATGCCCACCCTCTGGTGAAGCTTTCCAGGTGGTACGAGCGGAAGTTTGGGCAGTACGCGACGGCACACCTATGCGTGACCAATGCCATGGCGGCGGTTCTGAAGGAGGACTTCGGCCTGCGCGCACCCATTCTGCCCCTGCACGACCGCCCCGCGGAGCATTTCCAACCCATCCTGGACGAGCGCGTGCGGCAGGAGTTCCTCCTCTCGCTGCCGGAAACAATGTCCGTGCGGCCGCTCATCGAGTCGAATGATCTCAGAGTCCTGGTCAGCTCGACTTCCTGGACTGCGGACGAGGACTTTTCGCTCCTCATCGAAGCCCTCTGTCAGTACTCCAAACGGGCGGAGACCACGAACCCCGAGTTGCCCCCCGTTCTAGCCATCATCACCGGCAAAGGGCCTCAGAAAGAGATGTACCTGAAACACATCTCCGGTCTACACAGGGCGGGCGAGCTTCAAAAGGCCACCATCCGCACTGCCTGGCTCAGCATGGAGGACTATGCACGGCTGCTGGCGTCGGCGGCACTGGGTGTCAGCCTGCACACGAGCAGCAGCGGGGTCGACCTGCCCATGAAGGTCGTTGATATGTTTGGGGCCGGGCTGCCGGTCGTCGGCTGGAACCGGTTCAAGGCGTGGCCGGAGCTGGTGACCGAGGGTCGCAACGGCCGAGGTTTTGGCAGCTCCGATGAGCTGGTAGACCAGCTTGTCGAGCTGTTCGGAGATCAGACAAAACTCGAGAAACTCCGCGCCGGTGCGCAGGAAGAGAGTTTGCGCCGGTGGGACGGCGAGTGGGATCCCGTGGCGGGGAAGTTGCTTGGACTGACGTAAATAGATCAGACATAAACTAAAAGTAAATTATAGTCCTATCCCATCAGGCTCTCGACTAGGCTCGGAATTTGCCATTGCAATAGATGCATGTATCGAACGCATCGAAGAGCATCCGGCAGCTACTTTGCAGCTCGGATTCGGATGTGTCGATCCCATCCTCATTTAGATACTCTCTTCCACAGGATGAGCAGAGCTTCGACGACCCGGGATCCTGGATGGCCAATGACGTCAGGCTACAGCGGACTGTAGAGCGTCAGCATACTCATTCCTCTCTATGGAAACTAGACTCACCAAAGACGTGGCCCTCGGCACACTGCGCTTCCTGGTTCGAGTACCAAGCAATCCCGGCATCGCAAATCTCGCATCTTTCAAATATCTGTGCTCCTGCTCCATCTAGCTCCTCACCGGGTTTCGAGGCAATTGTGGTCTTGGATGCAGAGCATTTCGAGAGTTCCTCATTCAGATCTGCACCGGTGACTGTTGCCAGCCTCACCAGGACTTTGTGCGCCTGTGATCGGATTTCCTTATTATCCGATTCGACGATTGCAGAGCACGCAGTCGCGTAGAGTATCTTCGACGACAACGGTCTTTCTTCATCCTCGTCGACGGAGTGTAGGATGTATCCGAGGGCTGCTTCTCGTTTCTCAGCAAGGTTGTTCGATGGTGTGGGAGAAGTTCCTGCTTCAGGTTGGGCCTCATCTGGTGCGTAGATGATAATTGTTAGTCGCTCTTCCGCGGCGGTGCGATACTCGATCATATCCCCGGGGTGCACGGTAGTAGCAACGGCAGACATCCCATCGTAGGAGGCCATTCCCCAGACCCGTGCAACGGCCAGGCCACCAAGATCGCGGTCGAAATCATATTTCTCGCGCATATCGTCAAATTGTCTTTTCCACGGAACCACTGAGAGTGAATCTTCAATGCCCTCATCGAAGGTCTTAGCAGCCGTGTATCCACCAGCTGTGGCTAGATGGAGGACGGCTTGGGACTCGGTGTCCGATGTCATCACCATGGCTTCGGCTGTCAGCGAGGCAGAGACGAGGGGGGCATAACTTACCAGTGATCGGTTCCAAATGCCGTGGTCCATCGTCTGCTTCTTCTTCAACGGTTTCGTAGAACGGGAATTCCTGGAGGTGGATCTGCTTGGAGCCCGACTCTTTGGCCCGGTCAGAAACTTCCGGGAGACTCAACAATAACAGTCCGGCAAAAGAGCCAGCAGCCAGGTAGATGTTTTTAGAGTCCTCCTAGGATTGAGTTAGTAAGATACAAGTTGTGATCCTGATTAGCATACCTTGTGAAGCCATTTCAAGGGCCCTTTAACTTGGTATGCATCCAAATCTGGATGACATATGGAGGTGTTTTCTTTCGAACTAACTACTGAGGCTGCATGCGACTCTGGGCTTGTTCCTTGGCTGAGCGACGCTAGATCAACGTCCAATTGGATTGCCTTGAGCTTCGTTCCATATACCACCGCCAGGTTGCCTGTCACGAAGTTCTTCTGCTTCTTGCCCGTCGCAAAAAGCCACGGGCCCCAGGACATAGACAAGATCTTGGTCTTTGATTTCAGGGTCGTTGCAAAGATGGACGACGGGTGGATCTGCGGGTAGATATCCAGGTCCTGCAAAGGCGTCACGGATAACACTTCGGCTGTATAGGATGAGGGCTCTGTCGACGATCTTTGAGCTCGCAGGAAGACGATGTCATTGTCATCGTTGGCCAGGGACAGCAGATGGAATCCCCACCGACTTTCGACGGGTGGCACGGAGTAGGTCGCGGCAGCGTGCCCCGCGACTGGCAGTTTGAGCGGCGCAGACCATGCGAACGATCGAATGTTGGACTTCCGTAGACCCAAAGCGTCGTCCTGAACGGAGGACTTAAAATGGTCTCTCAGAAGGCTGTTGACGATGGTGAGTCGGGTCCATTTCCCCTGCGAACCAACGGGTTCATACAGCGACAGCAGGAGGTTGGACGTCAAGACGGCCAGCACACAGCGTCTATACTTGGCCAGACCAGGCGGGGACCAGCCTAGCGCGACGACGGTGCTGAGAGACTGCTCGGCCCCCAGCGAGAAATTGTCTCGATTCTGCGGATAGATGGTCGGCCACTCATTGTTGGTGAAGACGTTGACACGGAAGCGCGTGGAATGCCAATTGTTGAGGGCTTGACTGGAATCATGCTCCGCCCTGGCCGCAGGATTCTTCGGTGTCTGCGTGAATCAGCACGAGTCAGGAGGAGAATGCGCGATACTGACCAAGATCTGGATGTGTTCGCCGGCGGCGATGGCGAGCTCCCCGTCCGCCGACCAGGCGAGACAGTCGTAGCACGACGGATAGAGGGGAAGCTCCAGCGGACCCAGCATGTTGACAGGTGGCTAGTGGTTTGTCATGGCAGCCGAGACGAAGACGCGGGGTATGAAGAAATTGAGCTGTCGCCGATGTCTTGGGGATCCCCACCCGTGGTGAAACGGCATTCCGCCATCCAGGGAGCTTTCAGCTTAGAGCCTTAGCTGCATCGGCGAAGCTCTCTGCGGGAGTTGCTCCTTCGGGCTAGCGCCGCGCCGGGACCACGGCGCGTGCAGGACCATCACGTGCAGCTTAGTCAGCGCGGCGCATCAAGCCTTGCCCTTCCAACCACCCTTCCGGGCTTAGCGGCACGAGCGAGCGGCGGGCTTCTGCAGGCCCCCAACGGCGAGTCGCGAGCGGCAAGCGACCGGGTGACCCGCGCCGCGGCAGTCCGAGTCATCAGTCCTCAGTCCTCAGGAGGAGGCACGGCCCAACACCGTCCGGCCTTTGCTTGGTTTGGCTCATCAGCGCTCTCCGCCCGCGGTGGCTATCGTCTCGTCTCTCTTTGCTTTCTTCTCACCACCCCGGTCACGCCTCAGCACCGTCCCCTCGTCTCGTTGTGGGATCCCGTCTCTCTCGCTCCCTGACTAATCGCCACGTACATCGTCTGGCGAACTCCGTCCGATCCCTCCTCTGCTCCTCGCTATCGCCATAGCTCCCGACATCTCAGAACCCCGCCGCAATGTCGACCTCTGCCCGTCGTCGTCTCATGCGCGACTTCAAGGTATGCACGCACGACCTGATTGCCTACATTTTTGTTCCCTCCCCATTTCTGTTCTCTCTCGGATTTTTTTTTTTTCTTTACCTCCATCTGCAAGAAACTTGGGAGGCGTCGAGTTTCATCATCAGACGACAGCGTCGTAGCGTGAGCTAAGCTAACTTCACATCCTAGCGTATGCAAACCGATCCCCCTGCCGGAGTCTCAGCATCTCCTGTGGCCGACAATGTCATGACTTGGTAAGCAGTTTGCCGGGGCATTTTTGCCATGGTTCTGACTCAGGCCAGGAACGCCGTCATAATCGGCCCCGCTGATACTCCCTTCGAAGATGGCACCTTCCGACTGGTCATGCACTTCGAGGAGCAGTATCCCAACAAGCCCCCCGGCGTCAAGTTCATCAGCCAGATGTTTCACCCCAATGTCTACGGCACGGGCGAGCTCTGCCTCGACATTCTGCAGAATCGTTGGAGCCCAACCTATGACGTGGCGGCGATCCTGACCAGTATCCAGAGGTAGATCCCCATACTGTGAGGCAAACCCAGATCCAGGCATGCTAATCGGTTTCACCTACTCCGTAGTCTACTAAACGACCCCAACACATCCTCCCCCGCCAATGTGGAAGCCTCGAACCTTTACAAAGACAACCGGAAGGAGTACATCAAGCGGGTGCGGGAGACCGTGGAGAAGAGCTGGGACGACTAGATACCCCGGACATTGCTGGGCTATGGTTATGGGTTTTGGTCACTTTGGATCATGTCCGATGACAGTCTTGCCGCCTTCGTGCGTCGGGAGCTAACGGCAAGCCGCTGTGGTCGTTTCATGCGGTTGTGGGGGACTCTCTTGGGCTGATGGATTATCGCCATTTGATGACGTGCACAGCGTGGGGTTTGGGCGCCTGGTACATATGATATTTTCCTTCGGTCTTGTGGATAGCTGCATTAGTATTTCAGTCTGGTTTTGCATAATGCATTAACTTTGTCGCTTCACTGCATGTCTATAGTCGTTAATGCCATGGGTTGTCTGCCTGCGTAGATCACGGTTGATGCTCGATGCACTGAAACACAAACACGAAGCACATTCTGGATTGGATTCCTGCGGCGAGACTTGCCGTAATGCCGCAATGCAGTCATGGTATGCCGTAAATATGCCTGGCGGGCGGGCGCCAAGGCCGGGCTAAACGGGGGACGAAATGCTTCGGCGACGGCACGACCGCCAAAACATGCTGCTGCATACCTGATCCTCCCCCACCTTAGGCAGGGAACTCATCGCGTCCACGTCACAGCCTTCTCTCCCTCAGGCCCGACTGCTGCTGCTTCTCCTGCTGCTGCTGCTGCTGCTGCTTCTCGGGCGTGCCGATCGCGGCGTCCCTCATTTCCAGCCCACGTTGTTTCGCCTTTCGGTCTAGTGCACGTGGACCCCTGACCCAAACAACTCCCACTCCCACCGCCCACCGCCCACCGACCGACCGACCGGCTCTCCACGCTCCTCGTCGTCGTCTTGTGTTGGCCTGCTCGACCTCCTCAATCAATCCTCCCCTCGGGGTCTCTTGCTGTCCTTTCCCCCCGTCTCCATCGCCCTCTTCAGTCCGGGTCAGAGTGATCATGGCGTGAGTTTTCGTGCTTCACCGCTCCCCGTCCCAGAGCGGTCGGACTGATTGTTGGCTTGACAGGTCATCTGGCCCCAGCGCCGCGAACAACACCATTAAGGGTGCGCCTGCCCTCCCGGCCCGTGTGCGAAGAGAGATAACGAGGCTGACGGCGTTACAGTGCTCGCGAGATTCCGTCCGCAGAACAAGGTTGAGTTGACATCGGGCGGAGAGCCGATTGTCGAGTTCGAAAATGAGCAGTCATGTTACGTCCATGTGAGTCTGAGGGGTGTTGGGCAGTCGCAGACCAGGACGTGGGGGGCTAATCCAAACACCAGGCCAAGGAAAGCTCCGGGAGCTTCACATTCGACCAGGTGTTCCCCATGGACTCGAAGCAGCAGGACATCTTCAACTTCTCCATCCGCCCCACCGTCGACGACATCCTGAATGGATACAACGGCACGGTCTTCGCGTACGGTCAGACCGGTGCGGGAAAGTCATACACAATGATGGGTTCGGATATCGACGACGACATCGGCAAGGGTATCATCCCCCGCATTGTCGAGCAGATCTTCGCCAGCATCCTCACCAGCCCCAGCAACATCGAGTACACCGTCCGGGTGAGTTACATGGAAATCTACATGGAGCGGATTCGCGATTTGCTGGTGCCCCAAAACGATAACTTGCCTGTGCACGAGGAGAAGTCCCGCGGTGTCTATGTCAAGGGTCTGCTGGAGGTGTACGTCTCGAGCGTGCAGGAGGTGTACGAGGTTATGCGGCGTGGTGGTAACGCCAGAGCGGTCGCGGCAACGAACATGAACCAGGAGTCCTCCCGATCCCACTCGATCTTCGTCATCACCGTCACACAGAAGAACCTCGAAACCGGTTCCGCAAAGAGTGGTCAGCTGTTCTTGGTCGATTTGGCAGGTAGTGAGAAGGTCGGCAAGACGGGCGCCAGCGGGCAAACACTCGAGGAGGCCAAGAAGATCAACAAGAGTTTGAGTGCTCTGGGTATGGTTATCAACGCGCTGACCGACGGCAAATCCACGCATATCCCGTACCGTGACTCCAAGCTCACCCGTATCCTGCAAGAGTCTCTGGGAGGTAACTCTCGGACGACACTCATCATCAACTGCTCTCCCAGTAGCTACAACGACGCGGAAACCATCTCCACCCTGCGATTCGGTGTGCGGGCCAAGGCAATCAAGAACAAGGCGAAGGTCAACGCCGAGCTGAGCCCGTCGGAACTGAAGCTGCTTCTCCGCAAGGCCCAGAGCCAAGTGACCAACTTTGAGAGCTATATCTCGAATCTGGAAACCGAAGTTCAGGTGTGGCGAAGCGGTGAAGCCGTTCCCAAGGACCGTTGGACCCCTGCCCGAGGCGACCCCGTCAGTGCGACCAAGGCGGAAGCTCGTGCCCCCCGACCCGGTACTCCGTCGCGCTTGCAGGAGGCCGTACGATCCGAGACCCCTCGTCCGGACTCCCGGATGGGCGACCGCTCCAGCACGCCCAGTTTGGTTCTCGAGAAGGACGAGCGGGAAGAGTTCCTCCGGCGCGAGAATGAGCTGCAGGACCAGATCGCGGAGAAGGAATCGCACATCGCCAACATCGAACGCGGCCTCCGGGAGGCTCGCGAGGAGCTGAAGAACATGAAGGAGAACTCCACACGTTCAGGTAAGGACAACGACAAGCTTACCACCGAGGTGAACGAGCTCCGCATGCACCTGGAGAAGGTCTCGTATGAGAGCAAGGAGGCCGGCATTACCATGGACAGTCTGCGCGAAGCGAACTCGGAGCTAACCACCGAGCTGGACGACGTCAAGCAGCAGCTTCTGGACGTCCGGATGAAGGCCAAGGAGACGAGTGCCGCGCTGGACGAGAAGGAGAAGAAGAAGGCCGAGAAGATGGCGAAGATGATGGCCGGGTTCGACCTGGGTGGGGACGTGTTCTCCGACAACGAGCGCAAGCTCCAGGACTTGATCCAGCGGGTCGACTCATTGCACAAGGTCAGCGAGGCCGGCGAGACGATCGCCCCGGACGACCTGGTGGAGCTGCGGACGAGCCTGATGGAGACCCAGGGGTTCATCCGGCAGGCGGAGCTGACGATGAACGACCGGGGCGAGCTGAGCGAGCTGCAGGACAGCCGTCGCGCGGAACTCGAAGAGAAGCTGGCCAGTCTCAAGCGGGACTATGAGAACCTTCTGGAGCGGAACCTGGGCGAGGGGGATGCAGAGGAGATCCGGGAGCGGCTGGAGAAGGTGTACGTGACACGGAAGGAGGCCGAAGTGCAGGCGATGACGGACCTTCGGGAGGAGATTGCACGCAAGGACGAGGAGCTGGGCAAGATGCGGCAGTCCCTTGCGGACTCGCAGACGCGGGTGTCGACGAACGGGGCGGCGGGCAAGAACCTGCAGCAGCAGATTGCGGACTTCGACGCGATGAAGAAGTCGCTGATGCGCGACCTGCAGAACCGGTGCGAGCGGGTGGTGGAGCTGGAGATCTCGCTGGACGACGCGCGCGAGCAGTACAACAACGTGCTGCGGTCGTCCAACAACCGGGCGCAGCAGAAGAAGATGGCGTTCCTGGAGCGCAACCTGGAGCAGCTGACGCATGTGCAGCGGCAGCTGGTGGAGCAGAACAGCAGCCTGAAGAAGGAGGTGGCGATTGCGGAGCGCAAGCTGATCGCACGCAACGAGCGGATTGCGAGCTTGGAGAGCCTGCTCCAGGAGAGCCAGGAGAAGTTGACACAAGCGAATCATCGGTATGTTTTTCTAAGTATCTGTCCTCTTGCATACAGCTAACAGAGCATAGCTTCGAAGCGCAACTCACGGCCGTCAAAGAGCGGCTCGAAGCTGCCAAACAGGGCTCGACGCGCGGTCTTCCCAGCATGGATGGCAGCGGCAACTTCAGTTTTGGCGGCTCGCGAATTGCAAAGCCGCTCCGCGGCGGCGGCGGCGGCGGCGGCGACAGCGCGCCCGTGGCGGGCGTCCAGTCGCAGGAGGGCGGGAAGCGCACCAGCTGGTTCTTTGATCGACGATGATCCACGATTTCTCTTTTGCTGTCTCTTTTATCCATTCTCCGAAAATATTTGACGCGAGGCACGACGGACGTCTGGCGGCGCGTTGGACGAATCATTCCTGGTTTCATGATCTTGTTTTTCGTTGCGCTCCCTCGGGCACATTAGATGGAGTCCCAGCTATGTTACGAGGCCCCTGGTTCTCGCGATACCCTTGTACATGAAGATAGAGTGTTCACGGCTGCAGTTGGTAGATGATGACATTGTAGGAGTAGTTGATCGGTTGGATGCATGTGCCTGTTCACTACTTCTGACTTATATGTTACGACGAATAGATGTGACATGAGCATCGCCCTATCCCCGCAAAGTGTTGGAAGTAGTTTGTTGCTTCGGTAATATTCTAGCCCTACCCTTTAACTCCCCGGTATATCAGGATAGATAATCATTCAAGTAAACTCATGCCACGCATCTTATTCAACCTTCACGTAATATCTTTTTTTTTTTTTTTTTTTTTTTTTTTTTTTTTTTTAAATGATGGCTCGAGCAACAGCAATACTAGTGACAGCATTCTCAATCTGAGAATAACCATCACCACGAACTGAGGCAGCAATATATAGTATAAGAAGGAATTTGGCATATTCTCCTGCACCCAGGAGGAACCAAAACAACAAGATAACAAATGCTTTCATGAGTTGATAAACCAGCTTCTTGAATTTACTACTCAGTAATCATTTGATTGACAGAATCAGATATATGATACTACCAACATCATAGGTTCTTATTATTTTACCACAGTACCAACAAAGCCGGTGGGAATATAAGCTGGATTAAATGTCTAATTTTGTCAGATACTAGGTGATCCATTTTTTTAATCTGATTGATTTTATAATTTTAACCTGTCAATGTGACTCCCAAATATACCGAGTTGGAGCTGGTGAAATTTGTAGTAGTAGTATGTGTTTGGGTGTGGTGTTAACTATATAAAACAGACCCGTTTATCTCATTTTATTCAATCTTACCTCCCCCCCCAAACATATTTTACCCCATCTCAATCGTAGTACTGGCAACTATTTGTGTACTATTATCTTCTATCTATTCTTAAAATATATATGTCCCTTGCTAATCCTGATCAACCCAAGACCATCTATAATATCACCCCCCCTCCAAGGCCCACCACTCCGCTCCACTCCACCCCCCGCATCCTAACCACCACCTTCAAAACCAATCCATGAAGTAACAAGCAGAGAATGATTATTGTACCAGAGATTTATCTTGATTGTCAAGACAGTTTAGTAAGACAACAACCCCTGGATCTTTATAACGTGAGATGGCTGCTTATTTTACATAACCAGACAGCTCTCTCAGATTGGAATCACTACCTTATGATCATTTAACCCACAACTGGCCAACACACCTGGGTGATTGTGCTATCCTTCTGGATCGGAGTAGCTTGAGGATGTACCACCAGAGTTTAAAAATGCCAACTCTTCAATATTGTGTACTGGTATGTGGTTGCAACCAGCTTTATTAGAATCTCCTGGTCAAAAATACGGATATATCCTGCTTATGACCTGGCTGGCAGCGCTACAACAATGTTTATGGAAGTGACATGCATGGAATCGTATCTAGCCATGTCTCTATCCTAGCTATCTTCGTAGGGTTGAGCTTATTCGAGGGTTCCTCCTCCATCCCTTCTGCCTCCTCCTCATCTTCCTCTTCGTAGCAACTGGTATCCTCCCCAATCCCCCTCAACCACTCATCCCCATAAATACTCTCCTTCGGAACCCCCCCCCCTTTGACGAACCACTTAAAGATATAGGCTTTCGCTTCCCATGATCCCTGCTGATTCAGTCAATACAACTTCATTCCATCAGAAGAACAATCGTCTGCCCTGCCACCCCCGCAGTTCTGCTTAAAATTGTACAAGCCCGACAACGCAGGGGCTGAATTCGGTCCAATAACACGCTAGACACGACACAGCCTGGTATTCGCTTCAAGCCCGAAATCCAGGCCATGTTAGCCCCAGATTCATCCGCAGCCAGCCAACCTTCCCAGAAACCCCCGCGGCGCTAAGTTCCAATAATAGATAAACATATACCACAGCGCTAGAACAAAGATGAGTACGTCGATGGATCCGTGTGATTGGTTGATTTGACTGATCGTTCGATACAGAAGCACCCAGGCTTCGTCCAGCCTGGCGACTTTGACGCGAGTCGACAGTGACCGAACATGTTCAACATTATAGCTCAGTACGCGCTCTTTTTATTGGACGCTGGGGAATTAGCAAGCGCCATGGTGTGTGTTATGAGGCTGAGCAGGGGTCTACCAATCATAAGGCAAACGAAGCTTGGTGGCACTGTGATCCCTGACCTGCTCGGAATTAGTCCGCCAACTGACTGGCAGCAGCAGGAGGGGGGTAGGCGCCGGCCTTCCAGATCCTAGGCGACGCGCGGAAAAGTGGTAGTCTATGAGACGATGGGCAGGCAATGAACGCTATATCCTCCCCACTAGCGCGCCAAAAGGTCCCTAGCAAGGCTGAATCATTCAGCCATGTGAAATTGCCCTATATAATGCGCTCGTGGGGTCGATTGGGCTTTCCAGGCCAGCTTTTTTTTTTTTTTTCAAATACCTCGAGCCGCCCATACATTATAACCCAACAATAACTCGATCCTCATACGTTGTATATTTTATTAGTATCTTATTAGTATCTTTCTTTTTCGGGAGTTGTTTGATACAAAAGACTTCTTTCTGCTGTCCCCGCAGGTATGCATGCTCCATTTCCACGCCCGTCCCATTGAGCAAAAAAAGGGGGGGCAGTACCTCAGCATAAGTGGTCTAATAACTACCACTATGCTCTGGTGCGGTCTTGAGGTGTACACTGTGTGCTGACAGACAAGCTAGTTGACCTGACTACTAGCTCTGGAAGGAAAGGTTCTTGCCCAGGTTGTGGACATCTCAACGAGGCCCACTCCCATGAACGCTGTGCAGCACCCTACTGCAGGAGACAGTGGAAACGATGCCAGGCCATTCCGAATTGTAATGGTCTATTACACAGGATCTGCAAGACTTGTCCTGAGCATCCTGGAGGAGGACCGGACTTTTGGACTTCATCGGAGGCCGCGCCGCCCCGGGAAAGTGAACAGTGATGATCATGTGCTGGTCTACTTGCCACGGAGAGCAGTAAATTGTTTGGGGGCATCCGTATGATGTTCCTCGGACAAGTGAATGTTCAAGAGTGAAGAGTTGTATCGAAGTACAAATGTTCGAGATTCATTGAGTTGTATGTAGCCAGATCTCCAAGTTTTGTTGATTTTCTTTCCGTGGTTTCTTGGAAACTGTTTGATCATCCCCATCCACATCCTCAACTTCATCCTCGCTATCATCATCATCGAGACCCTGGAGCCATTCATCTCTATAGATCTGTTCTGGGGGGAACCCCCTCTCCATTAATGACGAACCAACGAAAGACATCCAACGAGGCTTCCCAAGATTCTTCTTGGTCGAGTTGTATTCGAGGAAACTTATACAGGCCTTCTGATTTGATACCATTTTGATGATGAGATTCAGCCACGGAGTTTATACCATGCCAGTACAATCTGCTCTGTTCTAGGGCGGCTTCCACCTGTTTTTTTCGCTGAGATGAAGCACATCACTGTCGGCAACAATCTGATTGCATGTTAGTAGAAGAGCAGTCCACTTATAGGTTAAGCGAGGCGAGGAGGAGAGAAGCCAATGTCTTATTTAGGCTTGGAGTCCTTGCTGTTCACGCACAGAATGTAATGGCGGAGGAACCAGACTATGTGGAGGGAAGTCTGGTTGAATCATGTTGGACCGAGTTGTTTATTCGGCTTCTCAGATCGAACCCAGTATTTCTCAGGATCGCATTAGTACCACAGGCGATTGGAGAGGAGCCCGATACGGCACCAGACGCGTTCATGGCAGGATGATGTTGACTTGGGATAAAGAAGGGGTGGCGGCAAGGTAGTAAAAACTAAATAGGTGGGCTTACTTAAGTCTGCATCAGCCACGGCCAAGATGCAATCTGGGCGGTAAAAGATTCCTCATTTCGATTGATTTCCCTGATATATGAGCACTCACATGTGCCCGGATACAGACAGGACACTATCTAGGGGAAACCTGGAAGGGGGGAAACAAAAAGCAAAAAAAACAAAACAAAAAGAAGATGCGATGCGCCAGCTGGGAGTCGAACCCAGAGCACTTCCTATCATTACTGATGGAAGGGAAGTATGTTACCGCTACACCACTGGTGCAGTTATTGAAAGACGTTCTCAACATCTTACATAATGATTCTGTTACCTTATATACAAAACTTTGAACCCTGAAGAAAAATTGAAGACTGAAGAAAAGAGTCCCCTGACCGTAAGCCGCAGCGGCAACGGCAACACTCGGGACCACAAACCTAACCTAACCTTATCATCTTCACAGTCACAATCACAGTCACAATCACAGTCACGTTCCACTACTGATCCACACCTGCACCGTCCCTCGCAGTCTCCAGTCTTCTATTGAAAGTAAAACCCTGAATGAATCCCCACCAAGATGGGTATTTGCTACCCTTTTTCTTTTTCTCTTTCCCACAGGCGGCAGGGTGGCAGGTGTATCCCCACCCCAACCACCATCAATGAAATTGTGTCTCAATAGGTACTAGTCATCCCCGCCGAACTTTGTCCGAAGAACCTTATCGCCCGGCCAGCCATGGTCGGGGCACAGTCAAAGGACTCCTACCCAGATTCTGCAGCAGCAGCAGCAGCAGCTCCTCCTTACTACCACGGTAGTTTTGCAATCTGTAATCTGCAGGCTGAATCACGTCTTTACTTCACAGGCACACACAGTTCAGTACATATCGTAGAGTTATAGTGAACCTGACCTGACCTGACCTGACCTCTAACTGTACCTACCTAGTAGTACTAGTCCTGGGTAAAAGTTGAAAGTCCCACCCACACCCACCCCAACTCCCATTCCCACTAAGAATGAGGATGAAGTCCGAGTCTGACTCCAATAAGGTAAGTAAGTTCAGTAACTACCCCCAGCCTAAAGACCTAAGGTACTTAGTAATTCAACCCTTAATCAGACTTTCCCTGCTGCTTGGCACCTTGGCGTACGCACATCCATCCATGTACAGAGTCCGTTAGTTAATCTGCTTCGGCTTCGGGGTTCGGTTTTGGTTTTCTGTCTTGGGTAAGTAACTATTGCTTTTTCTCTCCTTTCCTTTTCTTTCGTTTCACCCATCGACCACAGTGTAGGTAGGGGTTTGAATTGGCAGTAGGTGGGTGTTATAAATATAGATTCCTTTTTTTTTTTTTTTTTTTAAATATAACAGTACAGGGATTTCTAGTTCTCCCACAATTTGTTTACTTTATCTGGTGTTAGTGTTGGTGTGGTTTGTAGTAAGTATATCTCATCTGTGTCTTTTTTTTTTTTTTTTTTTTTTTTTTTTTTTTAGAATTTCTGGCAGATGGCTGGATCCACTACGTATGCTTAGCTTAGCTTCAGACCGGAGGGACCTTGGGGTAAAGGATCCTAGACAGTAGTAGATAACTACAGTCTGGACAGGATCTGAGTCCGAGTCTGAGTCTTGGTCTACGTCTTACCGTTGGTCTGGTTACAACCTCCACTCTGCTGTGGTGGGTGGGTGTTCTTTCTAGAACGGTCGTTTCGATTTCCTAAATCGTATTTTTCAATGGGCGATGGTTGCGGGAGGGGTGGGGGTTATATTATATTATATTATATGAGATTAGATTAGAGGGATGAGGATGAGGATGAGGATGAATAATATCGGAGATTCATCGGGGAATCCGGTGTGGTGGGTTGTGTGTTATAGACTATGTGTGGGTATGTTTCAGTAAATTGACCGATTCATTGATTAATTGATTGGTGATTTTAGATTGCTTGTTGTGGGCTCTTATTCATTTATACTAGTTAGTATATGCAGTGCTGACAATATTCCTAAATACTCTTACACCAGGAAAGACGATAGTTGATCAAAAGTTGTATCGATTTGATATGAGCCTAAAGCGTGACCAGCTTCTTGCGCACCTCCCATGCAGATAGAAAGAAACAAATATTGCAAGGCTGCAAGTTGAGACATATACAAATCAGCCATAGCCATCTATCCAAATCCTATAGACCACTTTTATCACAATCACAATCACAGTCAATCATACACAAGGCCGTCATGTAAACCGACAAGCCGTCAAACCAACAGCTGTAAACACAGCTGTAAACATAGCCGCAAACAACAGCCAAAACCAACACGCCAGACAAATGGGTATCGAAAACAAGCCCGCCCGCTCAAACCCTCAAAAACATCCTGCCCCAAATTCAATCGATAATCGCCACGCGCACCCCGTCCATCCCCATCGACGACGTCAGCTGATCCATCCAGTCCGTCGTCGGCCCCTGCTTATGCTCCGGCGTGATCAGCGACTCCACAACGAGATGTGGACTGCCCGGCGAGCTCGGCGGGGTCATGGGCTGCTCGTACTCGGGCGACGGGCTTTTACTCTCGTCGGACGCCGGCGACGCGGACAGGATGCGATATTCTTTCTCGAGGGTCGGTCGTTGCGGCGGGTCCAGGGTGATGACGAGACAGTTCAGGATCAGGAGCGCGGAGCGGACGCCCCGGGTGACGTGCGCTGAGTAGCCATCAAAAAAGAACTGCGGGAGGGGCCCGATGAAGCCGCCCTGTGGCTGGGCTTGGCCGGATCGCAGCATCGAGATGGAGACGCCGAACTCGGTGTAGATGCCCCGGAGGGCGGCGCGGGTGGCCTGCACGCTCTGGAGGAGCGGGGGCTCGAGTTTCGCGCGTCGTGTGAGGGGGAGGGTGAGGAGCTCGCGGGCGCGTTTGACGTAGCCCGGGATTTTGATGATCTCGCGCAGACCGCGGTCGACGACGTCGGTGTAGAGGGATGAGTCGGGGAGCTTGGCGTTGTCGTTGGAGATCGCTTCGTTGAGGGAGTGCCATTCGGGCTCTTCCAGGAAGCAGGCCTCGCCTTCGATCAGGGCCGCGGCGATCAGGATCGGGCGGTAGACGATGTACATGGCGCGCCCGAAGCCGTAGAGGTGGGCGCGGGGCCCGCGGAGTTTCAGCAGCGCGCGGATGCCGCTGGCGTGGGTCAGCCAGGCGTGCGGGCTGGTGCAGTGGTGCTTCTCGAAGACGGCCAGCACGATGGCGGTGGATAGCGCCTCGTCGGATTGAGCGGTCGTCTCGTCGGCGAGGAGGCCGGCGAGGCCGCGCAGGGAGCGGGTGTAGAAGGAGCGCGCGACGTCGGCGAACTCGGCGACGTTGTAGTACTGGCCGGTGTAGGCGAGGGTGCAGGCGCGGATGGCCCAGTCGAAGCAGGAGTTCATGGCGCCGCGGCGGCGGTCGACATATTCGACCCAGTTGACGGGGACGCGGGTTTCGGTGCATTTGAAGAAGCAGGGGAAGGCGGTGAGGACGTAGTTGGTGAAGACGTGGGTTTGCTGGGCGGCGACGGTCGTGACGGTGAGCGACGGCGTGATGGACTCGTCCATCGGCAGCACCGGCAGCGGCGTGAACTGCACATCGCGCCTCTTTTTGAATATGCGCGGAGGCGGCGAGGGCGTGTCGGTCGCGATGGAGGCGGACGAGGCGGACGAGGCGGACAGGGGCGAAGGGCGGTAGCGCTGCTGCAGGGCGGGCCCTTCGTTGCGGAAGCGAAAGGTTCGCGGCTGGCTCACACAAGGCAGCTTCTGCGCTTTGCAGCGGGCGCAGGGGGGTTTCCCCTCACACTGCGGAGGTCAGCACTGCTGCTGGATGCTGATGATGCTGAAGATGTTGCTGAAGATGGATGCCGATGCGGGCGGGTGCGGGAGATGGGCAGTCCATGCACCAAGTGAAAGTGGGCACTCGTCATTGGGATTCAGGCTTCAGGCGGCCGGCAAGCACTGCTTAGGGGTTTGACAAAGAAAGTGCAGCCAATGGTCTGACAGCGCAGGTCGCACCCCAGGGACGGGGCCAGGTTCGGATGGCCGGGCATGGAGGAGAACGGACGAAAACATCAAGTCAGACGCACCTGGAGATGGGCGTGGACGCAGGCCTGACAGCCGCGTGGCACTCGGACCATGCTGGGAAGGGGAACGGCCACAGCTAGGGTGCAGCCGCGGAGGGTGCAGTGATGCAGTGATGCAGTGATGCAGTGATGCAGTGATGCAGTGATGCAGTGATGCAGTGATGCAGGATGCAGGATGCAGCAGA
Source organism: Aspergillus ellipticus CBS 707.79 (assembly GCA_003184645.1). Classification (NCBI taxonomy): domain Eukaryota; kingdom Fungi; phylum Ascomycota; class Eurotiomycetes; order Eurotiales; family Aspergillaceae; genus Aspergillus; species Aspergillus ellipticus. The sequence goes on from KZ826060.1 coordinate 24,878, forward strand.
TGCAGGCAGTCGACAGACAGACAGACCCCGACGGAGGGAGTTGAGGGAAGAAAGAGAGGAGAGGGAGCTGGGGCAGGCGAGGAGGATGAGGCGGGTTGGAGAGCGGTGGAGCGGCGAGTCTGGATCGGGGATCCAGCAGAATAAGCATCCTCGAGTTTGTCCGAGCGATTAATTTAATATGCATCGCCGTCTTACTCGATCGGGGCGGGCGTTTCGCGGATCGACGGGGGCGATCCGCCGTCAAGCAGCCATCAGTCAGCCGGAGCCCTCACTCAGAGCCTGAGCCTGAGTCTGCGTCGGTCGGAGTATCTCTGCCGGGCGGCTGGACGGAACTCAATCGAGGCTTCTGAGTTCCGAGCCATTTGGGCTTTGCTGTCGGATGATCTTGTCTGGGCTGGGAAAACGGTCTGATGACGGGGGTCCGGCTGGGCTGAACCGCGGGTGGCCTGGCTTTGGCTGAGGGTCCCGGCTGGGGATCGCTTGTCCGATCCGCATGACTCGGAGGAGAGCAGTGGAGGTGAGGAGAGAAGCGATGTGAAGCCCGCAGGCACATCGCGACCACCACACGTGATCCCGGCGTAGCTGCAACAGTCAAGAATCAAGGATCTATTGTTCCCTGGAAGATCAGCTCCTATCGGTTAACTAACTACTCAGTAGAGTAATCAGCAAGACCGGCAGGCAGGTATCCTGGACGAAAAATCATCGACGATAGACGGCAAATCCTCGGCAACTAACGCAATCGAGGCACAAGCAGCCCGTCGACCCGCCGCTGCACTCACCCGGCCACGCCGTTGGAGGCGCCGTTCACCGTTGGAAACTTATCCAATTACTATGGTACAGTTAGCCGGAGGGTCGGAGGGTCCCCGATCGGGCAGATAGTGGAGAGGGCAGATAAGTGACAATCAACCCGAAATTGCGACTAAGGGACAGGCTAACTATCAAAAGCCACCATTCTATCACATCATCCTGGTCTTGGCTAGACTCATCTAGAGCATCGCGACAATACACCACCCAACACAACCAAACCATAGCCTTGGCCGTAGGACCAACAGATCATCTATCCAGGCGACTCTCCACAACCCATGCCAAACCAAAAGCTACCTCCCAAACACCCCATCGACCATAGCTCGGCATCCCAGAGCGCCAACCCAATCCCCGGAATCCAGCCCAGCTCGCTAACCCCACAATCCCAAGCAATGGAATGACACTGAGACATCATGAAAGCGATTGCCTATGACCTCGGAGCCGAAGTCACACCAACTTGCCACTGCCTCCTCAATTAAAGATTCTGTAACGTTGCAGCTGTATCACACGCCGATCGACGCACTGACCATCGGGGGGTCGAGGAATAAATTGGCCCCGGGAGGGTCTAGACCGTTCTCAACAGAGAGAAACAGCAGAACAGAACAAGATGCACAGAAAACAACAGCAAGAAAACAGTGGTTTTTCATCGTGATGTGATGATGGTTCCACGTAGAACCGGAGAATCTGGAGGCTCTTTCAGTGATTAGAGACAAGAGTCTTGATAGGGGGTGTTTCCGCCGGGGCGGAATGGTGTAACCGCAGCTTCAGAAGAAGAACCTGTCGAACAGTCTTGGAAGAAGCCGGGTATTCGAGTTCTTCTTCTGGAGGACTCTTGATTCTCTCCCGTTTAGGGCCTTCACTGTCTCTGCTGATTAGAGCCCGCACTATTTCTCTCGCCGGGATTGCTTCCGGGCCTTCCACCAAGAGGTGGTTGGATCACGTAGTATTCCGTTCTGGTTGGATTTCTACCGCAGTTCGCGGGAGGAGGTAAAGCACCCGAGGCAGTTGAAAACAATCAAGTATATATGGTTCTTCTTGGGCGAGTTGTCTTTCGCTCGCCTTCGGACTCGGACTTAGACTTGATCTCTTCCAGAGTCATCTTTTTTTTAGACCGAAGAGAATCCTTCTTCTCCTCTGAGATCTCTACCACCCCGCGAGAGGAGGTAAGACATTATGAATGAAGCTCCAAATGACATCAAGTAGGCATGATATTCCTTTGGGAATGTCCTCGTACTGGCAAGCCTTCGGCGCGTAGTCCAGCTCGTCCACCACCACAATATCCTGTATACGGGGTTCATCCACACTAGTGATTTACTTCCAAAAATGACCCTGGAAAGAGGCAACGGGCCAACGAGAGGCAGCACCCAAAAGGACATCATATCTTTCCGGGAATGGGATGCTTATCTCCTCCCCGACACCGAGTCAGTCATCTCCCAGATTCAACTCCCAGCGCACCCCTCCCACTGACTCAACCCAACCCACGGAACATACGACGAAGTTTCATATTTCCGACCCGTGGTGCATCGATTGAACCGAGAAGCTCCACCGCACGCACCATGTCAAAACGGCGCCGTGATGGTTCCCTGGGTCAGGTCGCTTTAGACTTTACCGGGCTCGGGCTCGGACACGGAGTCGGGCCCGGACACGGAGTCAACCAGACTTGGGACTGGATTTCACCACTCTTCGGGGCCTTGGATCCAGGGCTGACGGTGGGTGTGCTGGTGGAGGAGGCCGATGCCGCCACATGTTGCTCCAACGGGCACGATTTTCCGTCCTGTGCGTTTTCGTAACTCTGTGCGGAGACAGCCAGCCCGAAGATCAGGGACAGGGACAGGACCAGGAAAAGGACCAGGATCATTAAGATCTGAAGATGGCCGGGATGATGATCGGTAGCGGAAGACTAACGATGAGGTCGGTGTATGCTTCACGGGGTTGATACTCCGGCTTGACACACCCAGTCTACCTGTGGTCTTTTTGTGTCTCGATTGGAATGGCTTGGGCGTATACAGATAGGGCAAGCCACAGGGCTGAGTAGCGCTCTCATCGAGATAAAGATCGGCAGGTGTGTCAGGCACAAGTTGGAGCTGATTTGTCGTACACGTCTGGGGGCTCTTCTTCTGTCTGGGCCTCGTAGTCCTCTCTTCAATAGGAGGGCCGGAAACGGTAAGACAGCCAGGGTCTCCCGAGACACAACCGTTATCCCGTCCCCAACGATCTCACTTCGTTAGATCATGCAGACCACAGATCCTGTCACCTTCCATGGCTTGAAAGCAAGTCCGCTTGCGCTCAATGGACTCGATTATGGTAGGCGGGAAAAGTCCGAGTCAGGCCGACAAGACTGCATCCCTGGCATACTCCCGACCTCGCCATCCAAGCCCAGGATATGCCAAGGCAAAACAGACCCGAGGATGGTTTTCCATGTTTAGGGGCGGTCGTTTCTTGCTTCTCTGCATCTCTTCTTCTGACTGTGCCCTCGTTTCGTAGTGGTGCGACTGGTGTCGGGCGTTTCATGTTCGGCATCTCAAACCCTTGTCTGGCGCTTCAAGGTGTTGGAAGAAATTGGGAGCCGGTTGAGGTGATCGTCGCCAGGACTTCCTCGGGGTTATTGTTGCTGAATCTTTCATGTTTGCTTGTTTGATGTTGGGATGGTAGTGGTGGATGGTAATGCTAAACGATAGTGTGTGCGGACCATGGAGTGTGGATGATCCAGTCCAAATTGGGTGAAAGGACCCCAAGCATGGAGCCCAAAGCCTGAATGATCGAGTCCGAGACAGGGTTTGTAACAATCCCCGAGCGAAATATTCAACATCAATAAATAACCTTCAAGGGTCGGACCCTTGATATCCTGCACTATAGTACTGTATATCATAGCAATAGCAAGACCTTAAAATGAGGGTCCCGTTCTTGCCTTCCATTGATAGTCAAGGCCAGGGGCACTCTGCCTCCTTCTTGCATCCCACTCCACGTCACCGGAAGGATAATGTTGTCGGAGTGTTCCGACGTTCGATGCAATAATTGAAGCCTCGTGTTCTACTCCTGGACACGAGGAGTTTGGCTTCCTGAGCGACAAATACGGCCAGTCGAGAACACGATATCCGAACCACACTGGTCGTATCCGGACCATTCATGGTCTTCATCACGAGGTTTCTGACTTCACCAAACATGTTGAACTTTCCTGGACACTTCGGCGCCAACATCGCTGGGATGTAGAAGGCACTGGAGAATTGTTTGAGATCTTAGGATGATGCAAGTCAATTAGTTCTTTGTCCAATGTGCCTCATAGGTCGTTGACATAACCTTCCTCAAATGAGAACGGTCACGATCGGGTTCCGATTGCGGTGCAGGTTTGTCGTGCAGAGCTGACCAGATGCACGCTAGCAGCTCAGCTGGATCTGGGTGAGCCTGTCGATATATGAGGTAGGTTCCTCCGTTCCTCACTCTCGTTCTCACCGATTAAGTGTATACTGCTTGGGATATGACCAGACGGGATGTCCTGCCCGATCGTAGGTGTCCTCCCAGTCGAGAGCTCCACCGGATCCCCCATCACTTGGGACAGGCACACCAGCCTCAGCACCACGGGGAGAAAGTTATATCCCATCCGACTCTCACAGTCCTGTCTCTTCGATTGCTGGATGACTCTGGAAACGACTCGGGGGCGAGTAACCGCCGGTCCGGAAGAGTCCCGGCCGCCAAAGTGACAGGTATCCTACGACGCCGAGCACTTATTCCACATGAGTATGGCCGTGAGGAACCACTCCAGGGGGCGATCAGGAATGCCACCGCCTGGTGTTGCCTTGTTGCGATGGTCTTTACCGCGTGTCCTTCACCACAAATCACCCGGGCCAAGCTGGAGGAGAGCCGGGAGTTGTACTTTGGCAGGGGCTTCTTTTTCACCCCATCGGAGCGCCTGGCGTCCAATCGCATCATACGTGTTAATTGCCGACCCTAGGTTACCCAAGGACCTAGTGTGACGGCCTTCATTCCACAGGTATCCTTCGTCGACGTGAATGCGGGAAACTTGACTCATTAGCCATACTTTATGTTTCCTCGGAATGTGTAGAGGGGGGATAATGAGAACTTACTTCATTGAAACCCCCAGCCCCAGGCCTGATCTCAGAGACTTTTTCATATCTTGCATCACAGCTCATTGTGGAAGTTGTTGATGCTTGGACCCTGTGCTGGGCCATGATAGCTGACATGGCTGGTTCGGCAGTGGGTCGCTTTATATAGACGGGTTCAGCGTGAAACCAGAAAGAGTGACGTGAAGCAATGATTGCTGAGGTTGCTTCCTCGTGTCATGATGGTTATCACCACCATGGTTAAGCAGGGACTCACTCTATATATACGAGTTCGGCGTCGAGCTTCAGGAAAGAACGAGGTGGAACAACGATCGCTGATGCTCCTGCCGTTTCTCCCCTATGGTCTTTCGCGTCTTTTGCTTTCTTGTCCTGGATCTGGAAATGATAAAAAGGCCCCGGTTTTAGGTGTGGGAGAATGGATGGTTGATGATCAAGTGAAGAAACGGGGTATAGGGTAGAGGGTGGAGTGTATCTTGTATATGACCGATGTGGGTGTTGATGATGATGTGAGATGGTGAAAGTCTGATGGTGACGAGGAATGGTGACTGTCTTTGGGGGCGGTATTCTACCGTCCTTGGTGGTTAGGTCGATCTGGTCGACTCATGGTATATATTGTCAGGGACGGGAGGGTGAGGAAGAGGTTGTGAAGGTAGCCGCTCTATGATGAAGATGGTATAAGGGAGCAGATGGAGGAGGAGGATGAGGAGGAGGATGAGGTTGCGGTTGTGAAGATGGAGATGATAGGTAGAGGTGATATAGGTGGCGGTGGAGAAGATGGAAGAGAGGATGGAGGTTTGATGATGATATGTATGAAGAAGATATGATATATATGATGGAGAGGCGGTTGATGGAGAGGAGAATGGTAGCGAACTAGAACAGTAATGATGATGAAGACGAGGAGTATATAATATATATGATGGAGAGGAGGTTAGTTGATGGCCAGTGGTAGTGATGATGAAGATGATGAAGAAGGAAAGAGGAGAGAGCGGAGAGAAGCCTCAGGGCGGGGGCTTATATAGTGGAGCACAACAAAGAGACACTACCAGATAGGCCATAGGCCCTACCGGAACAACATAGATGGCAGATCTCCCGGATTTGCAGCAGTTTTCAGAAGTCTTTCAGTCTTTCAGTCTTTCATTCAGCCTTGCAGTGGGTAAAGGATTGGTAGTACGAAGCAACTATATACAGCACGTCATATTTTCAGTTACACATGAACAGCTGCTGATCCCACCACCCTTTGTACATACATGGGTCATCGGCAGCCCTATCGCACGACAATGCAGGACGACAGAGGAAGCAGAGAGGAAGAAGAAAAGGATTGGAAACCTCCATAACAATCATACAAATCGCAAGCAATACCTCAGAAAGAAAGCACGCCGACACCAACATAATCGCTGCCAGACATCACCAGACCCCATCTGAGATCCCATGATATCTGAAGATGCGAGGGGAAAGAGAAAAAACAAACAAACAAACAAACAAACAAACAAATAAATAAATAAACAAATAAAAGCGCCATTCACCGAGGGGAGAGCTTAACATCCACCCAGACAAGCCGGATGGGGGACACAAAGGAAAGAAAAACAACCATGGGCGTGATATGACACCCAGATCCATCCACGGCCAGCCATCTATACCAGCCCATCGTACAGCGACAGCGCGCTGACGATCGTCTCGTCCCGTTTGCTTCCCTCCTTGAACTCCTCCATATCCAGACTGCCGTTCTCGTCCTTGTCCATCATGCGGAAGATCTTCCGGACGCGCTTCTCGGGGGTATCCTCGTCCTCGGGGAGTTTCACCATGGAGCCAACCTGCGCACAGTTAGATCCAACCACCACAAGCCACAGCCGTGAATCCTGCCCCCAAACCAGGGTGGGGGGAACGAAAAGTGGGGGGAAAGAGACATACCATCTTATAAATCGCCTCCACGATGGCCAGCATCTCGTCATAGGTAATCTTCCCGTCGCCATCAATATCATACAACTGGAACGCCCAATCCAACTTATCCTCCATCTTCCCGCGCGACGTGACCGACAAGGCGCAAATGAACTCCTTGAAGTCGATCATGCCGCTATTATCGGAATCAAACACGCGGAACACATAATTTGCAAATGATGAGGGATCGCCGAACGGGAAGAATTGTCGGTAGATTTTCTGGAATTCTTCCTTTGTGAGGGTTCCGGAGGGGCAGTCTTTCAGGAAACCTGTTTGCAGTGTTTTGTTAGCTAGGGGATAGATTTAAATGGGGGGAAAGGATAGGGGAGGGGAGGTTGTCGCACCTTTGTACCATTGTTGCAGCTCTTTCTTGTCGAAATGCGTCGCTTTCTGGAGCTCCTCCAGCTGCGAGGGGGATAGCTTCGATTGTCTGGGGCGGGCGGGTTAGCGTCGTGATGTGCGGGGGTGACTGGGGGACAAGGGTAGTGTAGTGTATGTATGCGTCCGGAGTAAGGGTTGGAGTGATTGCAGCTGGATGGGTTCGGGTTCAGTGTCACAGTCCGGGCGGGCATCTGTCGCACTTTGTGCTGTGCTATGCCCGCCCGGGCTTGACCCCGACCCCAACCCCACCAGCCCAACCCCCGGCGGAGCAGCCGGAAGGGGAGCGCAGCACTTACGACTTGCCCATGATGGATCACGCTCCAGGCTCGAAGGGTGGCGGTGTGTGCGGAGGGAGGGGGTTGATTGCGGTGGGATGGATGGTGGGATTGTCGGAAGGCGCGGGGTAGCGAAGGTGGATTGATAAGGTGCGCGCTGCTTGGCCGAGGGCGGAGAGGGGCGCGGTCAGGAGGGGCAGTCGGGTGAGGCACCACGCTGAGAGGGGGGGGTGAGGAGTGAGTGAGTAGCGGTGCAGATGAAAGTGATTACTGAAGGCAGAGTATGATTGCTCGATGAGACAGATAGCCAGCAGAGAGGGACGGCCGGAAGAAAAGACAATGAAGCTGAAGAGCCGCCGGGCCAGACCACCGGGGCTTGGCGGGTTTGAGGCGTACGCGGTTTGGGATCCACGGCTCACCAATCCCCGCGCCGGCCAATCGCCGCGCCGGCTGGCTGCCCCGTCCCGTCCCTGGGCCTTCCATCCTCTTCCACGCGGCCTAGACTGGCCGGCTGGCTGGTCACCGTCTACGGGATTACGAGGCGGCTGCCACTGCCGGCATGAAGCACAGCACGGTCCATATCGTACATTCATCATACGCGTCGGCCATCCACTATCCGCCATCCGTCCTCCAATCTATGTACAGGTCCATCCACCTGTGAGGAACACAACAAACACAAGGAAACAAGGAAACAAGGAACGCAGGGAACGCAAGAAACAGTCGCCGCAAAAAGAACAGAACTATACAGGATATCCGACGCCACCCCCAAAAACTTCCTACGAGCGTATCTATGAGTGACCCCGGTCGTCGATGCAGGATGTCGCGGCAGAACAGGACGGGAGCTTGGGCTGCATCCTGAGCTATCACAAGAGACTTAGTCGACCTTGATCGAGCCGTAGATGCGCTGCACGAACGCCCAACTGGCGAAGAAACCAATAGATCCTGGGGGGATTAGCAGACAGTCACAACCCAAGTTGAGAGGCACATACCGGTCAGGACGAACACGACGAATCCGATCAGAGCCGAGTAGCCCACGTACAGGACCGCCCCCGTCAGGCCGCCGAAGCTGACCCGCGTGATCCAGAACAGGATCGCGTTGAGGAACACATACCCGCCCGTCATGCCCGCCCCCGCAAACGCCCGCCAGTGCCACCGGTAGTTCTCCGCGCACAGCAGGAAGTACACCAGCAGCACCGTCGTCGCCGCCGAGGTGATCACCATCAGCCCGTAGCACAGGAAAAGGAACCCGAACATGTAGTAGATCTTGTTCGTCCACAGCGACGTCATGATGAAGTAGAGCTCCACGAAGATGGCCCCGAACGGCAGGATGCCGGTCAGCAGCAGCGACGGGGTCGTGCGGAGGGTGCCCGTCATCGGGGGGACCTGGCGGGGGATCTGGTTGGTCTTGGTCGGGCCCTCGAACGCCTGCTGCTTGAATCCCAGCCAGCTGCCCGCCACGCTCAGCGGCACGCTGATCACAAACCAAATCATCACCAGGGCCAGCATGGTGCCAAACGGTACGGCGCCACTGGAGCCCTTGGCCCACACAAACAGGTTGAGCAGGAAGAAGACGCCAAAGATGAAGCCGGGGACCAGCACGGGCGTCATGATGATGTTGCGCTTCCAAGACTCGCCGCCCAATGATTTGTAGACGCGGGCCGACACGTAGCCCCCGACGAAGCCAAAAAGCGTGTAGATCAGAAGAATGGCCGTGGCCAGGAAGCCACGGTTCGCAGGGGAAAGCAGACCAAGGAGGGCAAAAACTGCCAATCATTAGCATCGGTGCAGACTGAAACCGTCGGGAAACCTACCAACAGTCACACCGGTCATCATAAAGAGCTGCGCGCCGTTACCGACCAGCACACTCAGTAGCAGCGGAGACTTGGGGCACCGGAACACATCGCCGTGGACCAGCTTCCAGCCCGAGTCCTCCTGAATGCCATCCTCAACAGCTGCCGATGTACCGTCCAGGTCCTCCAGGTTGATCATGTCCAGCCGGTTGTACCGAGCGATATCCTTCTTCAGAGCCCGCACCAGGATCATGCTGACCATGCCGACCAGGAACACGACGAACACGGCGGAGTTGATGAGCGAGAACCAGTGGATCTTCGGGTCGTACACGTGCAGGTACTTGTCCCAGCGGGTGGCCCAGGCGGTGGGCGACTCGCGCCAGTACACGCTGTACGTCCAGGTCACGGCGGTCTCGCCAGACTCATCGAGGGTGACGCCGACGCTGTCGCTGTCGCACTGGGCGGTGCCGTCCTCCAGGACCTGGGAGTTGCGGCGAGAGTCCGGCTGCACGAGCACACCGACGACCCGGTATTTCTCCTGGCTGCCGTACCCGACGCGGTGGTATTCGATCAGGATTTCGAAATGGTTGTTCAGGACCGGCACGCCGTCGTCGTTGATCGAGCCCAGGGCGAATCCCGGGCTGTAGAACTTGGTCTGGGTCACGGCCTCCATGTTGATCTGAGCGCCCGGCAGCCCGTCGACCAGCCAGTTGATGTTGTATCCTTGCTGGATGCGGCGATTGACGAACTTGGCGCTGCGGGCGTCGAACGAGACCTGGCCGCAGATCGACTTGCAGGTCTCGTTCTTGCCCATGTGCAGCTCGAACGGCGACGTCTGGATGCGGTCGCCGAACAGGATGCTGCCGAGCGATTCGCGGACATCCTTGGGGCCTTCGGCCGGGGGGCAGAAGCGGAAGGCCGGGTGGTAGTAGTCGTAGGAGAAGACGGAGTGCAACTGCTCGTCCTGCTGGGCTAGGCCGGGGGTGAGGTGGTTCACGTAGAGCGGGACGGATTGGCCCTCATCGTAAGAGGTCGGCGCGACACCGGGGAGGTAGAAGGCCGAGGCCAAGGGCGTGAGGAGGAGGGCCGCGAGGGGGGAGATGCGCTTGTTAAACCACATGGTGGTGTCTTCAGCGTGGTGTTGGTGTTGTTGTTAGGTGCTGACGGTCGCTTGCGGATGAGTCCGTTCGAGCCAGCTGGACAACTCACTGATGGCTCAGCTTCCACGCCACGAGCAGTGTTCAAGCTGGCATGGGATGGGACCGGCAGAGATCACCAGCTCGGAGAGGACAGAGAGGGGATCGAGTCGAGGCGAGGAGGATTGCACGAGGATCTGGCAGGTTGGTTGCATTCGACATTCAATTGAGGCCAGCACGGCCTTGGCGCACGTGACGTGCCGGGCGTCCCCGCTGACTCAGTGCTATCGCACGTGCGATAAGCGTCTAAAATTTCCCTTGCGGTCGGCTGTTTCCAAGTCGGCGCTGCAAACTCAACAGCCAACTCCCTCCTCACAATCACAATGGCGGCCGTCGCGCAGCCCGAGCCCACGGGCGTCCAGAACATCGCCGGTCTGCTCGAGACCCTCACCACGTGCCTGACCAACACCGGCTCGTCCCTCCCCAAGACGAACCGCGACGAGCCGTCGGACGTGTCGATCGAGCCGCCGCAGGATGGCATTTCGCTGCTGGACACCAAGTCCGATCTTCTACTGTCCTACCTGCAGAACCTCGTGTTCCTGATCATCTTCCAGCTGCGCGGGCTGTCATCCGAAAACGACGACGAGACGGACGAGTCGCTCCCGGAGGATGTGGTGAAGAAGCTGGTCGAGCTGCGGGTCTACCTGGACCGCGGCGTGCGGCCCTTGGAGGGCCGGCTGAAGTACCAGGTGGACAAGGTGATCAAGGCGGCAGAGGACGCCGAGCGGACGGCGGTCCCCAAGAAGAGCAAGACGGTCAAGCCCGCCCGCGACGAGTCTGGGTCTGAGGCCAGCGACGCCAGCGACAGCGAGGAGGGTAGCGAGGAGGAAGACGAGGACGAGGAGGACATCGACGAGATGGCCTTCCGGCCCAGCGTGTCTTCGTTCTCGAAGAAGGTGGAGCCCCAGGCAGTACAGGACAAGGGCGCCAAGAACGCCTCCAGCGACGGCATCTACCGACCACCCAAGATCATGCCGACGTCGCTCCCGACGACGGAAAGCCGCGAGCGCCGCGAGCGCGGGCCCCGCCGGTCCAACGTCATCGACGAGTTCGTCGGCGCGGAGATGTCGTCGGCGCCCATGGCCGAGCCCAGCATCGGCAGCACGATCGTGCAGGGCGGGCGACACACGAAGTCGAAGAAGGATCGCGAGCGCGAAGCGGAGCGGACGAGATACGAAGAGACCAACTTCATCCGTCTGGCGAAGGAGAGCAAGAAGGACAAGGCCAAGCGGCTGCGGGCGGAGGGGCCGGAGAGCGGGTTCGGCGGCGAGGAATGGCGCGGGCTCACCGAGGGCGCGGACCGCATCTCGAAGCTCACGCGGCGGGCGCGGGGGACGGGCGGGGCGCTGGACCGCAGTCGCAAGCGCAAGCTGGACGGGCAGCGCGACGACGGGACGGGCGTTGGGCAGATCTTCGAGAAGCGGCGCAAGAAGGTCGACAGCTGGAAGCGGTGATTGTATACAAAAGTGGTTTATTCCATCCAATCAATCAATACTTACGGGTTTAGACTGTTTTTTTAGATACCAGAAAAGTTTGTGTGGTTATCTTCAGCCTCTTTATATGAATACTATGGACAATGCTGTAGATGCTGTAAATAGGGACCGTGTAACCTAGCAAACTCAGCCCGTGGTTGGCCAATGGCGCATGGAGCAGGTTCACATGTCCGATGCCCGGATGATGTCATCTCATCATACATCATCCCAACTATATCCAGAACCTGCTCCTGCTCCCATCCACTCCACCTGCCACAGTCAATCATACATATATTTCAGAGTCCATTGAAAATATATGTCCCCTAGAGACCAACGACTCTCCAACCCACAATTGAACAGTTAGCTAACGACCACCAAAATGGAAGACCCAGGTCCGTCCCCTCATACCCTCAATCCCTTCAACTCCAATCCCAATCCTCAACCCCCAATCCCAATCCCCCCTCTCCCCTAATCAAACCCCCAAACTAACCAAAAAAAAAAAAATAAAAATAAAAATAAAAGTCCACGAAATCCCCACCATAATCCACCATCTCACGCAATCCCCACCCCAAGACCAAGAGCGCACGATCGCAAAATACTTCACCCCCTCGGCGGCCTTCGTGCACCCCTTCTGCCGCGTGTGGAGCTACCCCGGCAGTCGATGGCTGGTCGAGAAGATCTACCAGTGGTATAAGATCATGTCGCCGCGGATCGAGCTGGAGGTTCATTCTGTTGGTGCGTCAGTTGCTTCATTCTTCATGCTTCACTTCATTAAGCCCACCCATATCCAATATATATATATATATATTTCACCACCAACCCCCCCCCCCCCCCCACCAAGACACTAACGACACAACCCAGCCTTCGACAAACCCTCCCTAAAACTCTACGCAACCCTCACCCAAACATTCTCCATATTCCTCATCCCGTTACACATCGCCCGGGTACACCTAACAACCATCCTGGACCTCACCACCGACCCCGAAGACGGGCGGACGCCGACCCACGGCCCCGGGAAACGATACTACATTAAGCGTCAGGAGGACTGCTACCAGCCGAGCGAGTTCGTGAAGTTTGTGCTGCCGTGGGGCGGGCAGTGGGTGGTGCTTGCGTGGCAGGCGCTAGCGACGGTGTTTTGCGTCGTCGGGGTGTTGGTTTTTTGGCCGGTGGTGTGGGCGGAGGAGAGGGGTCTCTTGCCAGGGAGGTGGGTCAGGGGGGGGAATCTTTGTGGGGATTTGGGGGATTATTCTGGGAAGGGGGAGTGAGTGTGTATGAATAGTTGAGAGTATTTGGGAGTAAGTGAGTGAGGGGTTTGGGAGGGGTGGGAGGAGGGACTAGTTTTGGGTGTGTCTGACTGGGGGGGGGGATATGGTTTGTTGCGAATAATGATACTATATGTCTATCAGGTAATGAGAATCAGGGTTAGAAATGCATCGATGGCATGGAGATATGCAGAGTCATATGAGCTAGCTATTGACAGTGTAAATATCTAAGAGGCAAAAGAGTGAAGCGAAGAATACAAAGGAGAATACACTGCATGCTCGACAGGCGGATCTGTACAGGTCGAAACGTAGTCAAAGACCGGCGTGAGAACTACCACTCGGGCATCGTGGCAAACCAGCTCTCGATGAACTCGACGCGCGCCTCGCTGTCCGAGATCGGGCCCGAGCCCCACGAGTCGCCCAGCCACATGGTCTGCTTGGTCTCGGTGCTGGGAGGGAAGTGGGGAAGGCCGTCGCCGTTGGGGTTGCCCGAGCGGATGAAGTTGGCCCAGTAGTCGGACATGCGCTCCGCCACCTTGTAGTCGTACGGGGTCCAGGTCACGTCCGAGTAGTCCGAGTAGGGGATGTTGTTGAAGGTGTACCACAGCTCCGAGCCGTGGTAGGCACCAGAGGTCGGGTTCTCGGCGGGAGTGCGCGTGAAGTAGTAGGTGTAGACAGGGCTCTTGGCGCCACCAGCAGCCCAGTCCAGCGCCCACTGCCAGGTGCCGACGCGGCTCATGTCGCGGTACAGCGCGTTGGAGTTGTTGTTGGCCTGGGAGGTGGTCTCGCCGGGGTAGAGGTCGAAGAACTGGCTAGAAAAGTTCAGGAAGCACTCGCTGTAGAGCTCCTTGTAGGTGGCCACCGTGAGACCCGGGTCGGTCTCAGCACCGGACTCGTCCTTGTTGTTACCGGTCAGGATGGGCACGTCGGCGTGGGCATTCAGGTCCAGAGACTGGGCGTAGTCGTAGGGCAGCACGTAGCCGTCGATGTTGGGGCGCCACATCGGGGGGTCCATGAAGTAAGCGGACAGGTTAGCGAACTGGGTGTCATCGAAGGTGGTGTCGCTGAGAGAGTCGTAGTCGAGCAGGGTGTCCATGGAGACCTTGGTGCGCAGGTCGGCGATGGACGAGACGTTCAGCTCCTTGAGGAACTCCACGCCCTGGGCCTCTGCGGCGGCCTTGGTGCGGTGGCTGGTCGCGGCACTGCCGGTCATCGGGTCCTGAGGGCCACGGGCACCACTCTCGGCGATGACACCCGCCACGAGGCCGTCATTCAGAGGGCTCCACATGGAGTCGAGGGCGCTAGCAGATCCGGCGGACTGTCCACCGACGGTGATCTGGCTGGCGTTACCGCCGAAGTTGGCGATGTTCTCGTGGATCCAGCGCAGCGCAGCCTGCTGGTCCAGGATACCGTAGTTTCCGGAGCTGTTGTGGCCGGACTCGGCAGAGAGCTCGGGGTGAGCAAGGAAGCCAAACGGTCCCAGACGGTAGTTGATGGTCACGACAATGATGTCCTTGGAGGCGAGACCGGTGCCGTCGTAGGTCAGGACGTCCCCGGAGCCTCCCTCAAAGCGACCACCGTAGATCCAGAAGAACACCGGCAGGTTCTTGGAGGCGAGGTCGGTGGTTTCGTTGTAGTTGGGGGTCCAGATGTTCAGGTAGAGGCAGTCCTCGCTGGTGGTGTTCTTGCCACTGCTGAAGATACCGATGCTGCTGATGGTCTGGGCGCACTGAGGGCCGAATTCCGTCGCATTGAGGACGCCGCTCCATGGCTGCGCGGCCTGGGGTTCCTTCCAGCGCTTCTCTCCGGTGGGAGGAGCGGCGAAGGGGATTCCCTTGTAGACGACGGCAGTGTTGCCGCCACGGAAAGGAGAGTATGTGCCCTGCACGTCTCCGAGGGTGGTGTTAATGACAGGAAGGTCGGAGCCAGATCTGGTCTGGATAGCCGCAGAGGCGACCAGCGGCACCACGGCCGCCAGGCCGGCAAGAGTGGAAACAGCGCGCATTGAGGCGATTGGAATGAATGAAAGTGATGAGTGTGATGAGTGATGAGGACGAGTGGTGCAGCTCCTTCTTATAGGGATGAGGTGCGAAGGTATACGCAAGCTCATTTCACAAATCCGAGAGCCATCAGTCGATCTTGTTCAACCGAGGTGTCGTCAGCTACTCGGACGTTGACTGTGCCGCGCTGTTGCCTCGCCGAGACGGTTTCATCCTGACACCCATCGCCCAACTGGACATCATCTGGCCAGACTATCATCTGGCTAGACCATCATCCGGAAAGCGTAGGGCTGACATACAGCTGATGGCTGATACCAAGCATCAGAGTTAACTTTGAATTCTTCACGATTAAGGTTAATGCAAGCGCTCCAACTACGGCAGTAAGCACTATCGCCACCTCCAGACCTGCACCTGCAGACCCTGACGGGTAACACTCGCCATCATCTGCCGGACAACGCCTAATGGGGTCGGACCCGAACCCGAAGCCGAACAGGCTGCAGCCCAGCCCCACTGCATGCTGCAAGTCTGGAGCGAGTCGGAATTAGGCGATGCCTTAATCTGTTTCGAGCATCGGCCTTACAGCATCGGCTCTGGTTAAGACCGAGATCTCGGGCGCGGCCCCGAGCTAAGCGTCGATCCCTCCCAATCCAGACACTTGGCCCGACTGTCGGCATTCATGGCTGCTTTCGTGTCTGGAGCATCTCAGACCCTGCCTTATGGCATCGGATATCTAGGGCACAATGCGTGGATTATGTTGAAAGTCTTGTCTTCGTTACTATGTACAGAGCGTGAGCGCTAATCACTGCATTCCGACGGGTCGTGCTCCCGACAGGTTGACCACCCGGCCTCCGGCAGCCAGCGATGCTGCAGACGGGGGTTGAACCCAACCCGGAACGTTGTCATCCTCGCTTTCTCGGGTATGGATGGTCTGCCACGTATTGGGGAAGCCGGTTGGCAAGGCACCGCGCAGCCGCGCCCCGGGAATCGCCAAGCGGGGGTTCCTGTGTGTCAGGTATCCGCGCATCAGCCCCTGGGTGAGAAGGGAGGCCAGGATGGACTCCAGCTCGCGCATCATCGGCGTGGGTTTCCCTTCGCCTTCGTCGGCCGAGAAGGCGTACGGGTCGAGCTCATACTGCTGGTAGTCGGCGTCCGGTGGGCCGTCGACGAGGTTCCCGGTTGCATTCGTGTGCGAGTGGCCCTGCGCGTCGAAAAAGCTATCCGGTGAGAGGTAGTCTCCATATTTCGCGAGCAGGGTGGGATTGGCGACTGCCTCTTGTGCCTCCAGCTGGTCTACCCCTTCGAAGTCCCAATCCGGGGCCTTGTAGATGATCTGGGATCCGTGTGCCGTCTGTCCGGCCTGTGAATCTGGTTCGAGGCGCCCCAAAAATCCACCCTCAGACTGTGCGTGTTGCGACTGTATCCAGCGCACAGCCGTTTCGAGTTTATTAATATACAAGAAAGGAGGGGGTCCGCGCTGGCCCTGGCCTTGGGGGTCGCCGTGGAAGCCGCCGTGGATGAACACTTTGCGTGCGAGCGACCGCCAAACCAGGATCTCGCATCGATTGCGAAGATGTAACAAAATGCCCTTACGCGCGAACCATTCGGTGTCGGGGGAGCCTACTGCTAGATGCTCTCGGAATGCGATATAATCTCCGCGGGCGATCAGTCGGCAAATGGGAATGAACCGGTCTGCTAGCCCTTCCGCCTCCGGGCGTTGCAGTAGTTGTGAAGAAGGGAAGCGTCCCATGATGATGTTGCAGGGAATGAGGTATGTGAGGATGACGCGTTTTTGGTTGGTGGCCTGGTGGTGGCACTGGTCGTACGAGGCTTGCAGGGCGATCTGCGCGGGGTGGAAGAGGTTATTCGAGAAGAGGTAGCGCCCGAGGTAGTATAAATAGGTGACTCGTTGGGAGGCGGGGAAGTGGACGAGGGGCGGAGACTGGGCGCTGATGCTGGCGAACATCTGCTCTGCGTTGCGCAGCTTGCCGCACTACTGGGGTCAGCGGATTCAATGTCATGGATGGTAGTCGTACCTGGAAAAGCAGCTTCAGGCACAGGTTGGCCATCAAGTAGATGCCGATCCGCCTGCCCTCTGGCTTCCCGTGCACGCCGGGAGTGCCGCTGCGGTCCGTCAGACACTTGATGAAAGCCTCCCGCACGACGTTCGCAGATTTCTCCACCAGTGTGACCTTCTCCGCTGTTTCATCCTGGTTCGATCGGCCTTCTAGTCGCAGGAGATGGGCGATCAGTTCGGGGCGCCGATCCAAGCCCATGGCGAGCTTGGCGAGGACTTTGGACAGGTAGAGGACGGTAGGGAGGACGACCACGCCCATCTGGCTGTCACCTAGGGCCAGCACACATTGGCTGTAAGAATCAGCACAAGCAAGCAAGCAAGCGGTATTCAAGCCAGTAGGGTTGGGAACCTACTTCAGCAGCCCCTTCAGGAGGTCGTATGTTTCGAGCAGGTTGTCCACGTTGACGTCGCGCAGGAAGGTGAAGTAAAGCTTCATGAAGGTCGAAAAGGCGCCCCACGGGGCTCCCTTGTTCTTGGGGACGAGTGCTTCGCATCGTCGCAACAGCTCAGTCTCTTTCGGGCCGGTGGGATAGCGCTGTCGCAGCTCGATGGACATCTGCTGGTAGATGTCGGGCAGGGGGGGCTCGAGCTGCAGGTAGTCCTGGAGCTGGGCGCCATCGCGGGCCTTGACGAGGTCGGCGATGCTGGAGAGAAAGCGGTCGAGGGTGGGGGTTGCCATGGTGGCTCGGGGGGTGAGTTGAGATCAGCGGATATGGCGCATGATCGGAAAGACCAAGGAGTAGAGGATTGAGGGGGTGACTGTGGAGTGTTGGAGAGAGAGAGAAGAGAAAGAGAAGAGACAGACTGAAGGCGGAGTAAACACCGTCGAAGTCTGAGCTCCGGCGCCGCTAGCCGCTTCGGGCCCAGCTTTATCGTTATCGCGACAAGGCAGGAGGCAGTGCTGTGCAACACACTTCCTGCCACTACTCAATACATCGATTGCTTGATTCAATGGCAGGCACTGGGCATTCTCGAATAATTGCAGGTTAATTGTCTACAGGGATAATTAGCTACCAAAGGCGCAAACACCAACAACTCCATCCTACAGTGCTCGAAATATATCCGCTGCAGACTGGCCGATTATTTCCGCCGCTCTGTGATCGTAAATGAAGTCACACAGGAAGCACCACCACCAACAATAGGAACAGGCGCAACTGATACAGGGGGCGGGGTAAAACTGGACCCTTTGAGCCGGAATCCAGACAGAAAAGCCAGGGATGGGCGATGATGGAAGAACTGGCCTTGATGGCCTTCACATGCTGGTCCACACCTACGTCATCGGGGCTCATCATCAGCATCATCGCTCCGGTGCCCTAGAAAAAGCAGGTTCTCCCACATTTCTCTGCGCAATTGATCCCCCTCGACTTGTTTTTCATCAATTGGCTTCTCCCCTGGAGTAGAACAACCCCCATCAACTGCAGTGCTTCCTCACCACCGACTGCGTGTCTCATCCCATCTCCACCATGGCGGAATCCCAATCCGCCTTCTCGCTATCCGCCTTCCTCCGAAACCCGTTCCTCCAGACCTTCACCATCTTCTACCTGCTATTTCAGAACCTCATCATCTGGGTCTTTGCCCCGAACCCGCCCAAACCCTCCGACGTCTCCAATGGCCTGCCTAAGAGGCGCGTGGCCGTGATCGGCGCCGGTCTGACGGGCGTGTCCGCGGCCGCGCACTGCGTTGGCCACGGCTTCGACGTCGAGATCTTCGAAGCACGATCCAAAGAAAAGGGATTGGGTGGAATCTGGAGCGTACGTCCATCCCCAACCCCAAACCACCACCATTATACTAACCCAACCAGCGCGTCAACTCGACATCCTCCCTCCAAATCCACAGCATCATGTACCGCTTCCACCCGTCCGTGCAGTACGACACCGCGTACCCAACCCAAGGCGAGATCAAAGAGCAGATCGTCGACCTCTGGAAGCGATACGGCCTGCAAAAACAAACCGTATTCAACACCCCCGTCACCTCAGTCAAACAAACCAAAAATGGCCGCTGGCTGATCAACAACGATGACAAATACGGGCGGTTCGACGGCATCATCGCCTCGGTCGGCGTGTGCGGCGACGCGAAGATGCCCCCGTTGCCAGACCAAGACAACTACAAGGGCCACATCTACCACTCCTCCGAGCTGGACGGCAAGAACGTCGAAGGCAAGAAGGTGGTCATCGTGGGCGGCGGCGCCAGCGCCATCGAGGCGCTGGAATTCGCCGTGAAATCCAAAGCAGCGGAGATCGACGTCCTCTCTCGCTCCGACAAATGGATCATCCCGCGCAACGTCCTCGTCCAGTCCCTCCTCGCCATGAACATCCTCGGCCAGGAGACCTCCCTCTCGTGGATCCCGGAGTCGCTCCTCCGCCGCTTCTTCTACCGCGACCTCTCCGACATCGCTCCCTCGGGCGGCCTTTTCACGCAGACCCCCATGGCCAACTCAGAACTCTTCGACCAGATCCGCGAAGGAAAGGCCCGCTGGCTGCGCGGCGACATCGTCAGCCTGAACGCCGAGGGCGTGCGCTTCAACCTGCGCGGCAGCGGCGTCCCCAAGGGCGGGCCCGGCCATGAGACCACCGTGAAAGGCGACGCCATCATCATGGCCACGGGCTTCAAGCGACCCTCGCTCTCTTTCCTCCCCGACGACGCCTTCGAGGACCCCTACTCCCCGCCCAGCTGGTACCTTCAGGTCTTCCCGCCCAAGTACACCAGCATCTGCGCCAACAACAGCACGTACGTCAACGCCATCGGCACCGTCGGCAACATGCACATTGGCATCTACACGCGCTTCCTGCTGATGTTCCTGACGGATCCGCTGTCGCGGCCCACGGAAGGTCGGATGAAGACGTGGATTGATTTCACTCGGTTCATGAAGCGGCTGTCGCCTGTTGGGGCGTTTGATTTCTTTACGTACACCGAGCTGCTGTACTGGTTCGTGTTTTCTATTTTGGTGAATCCGTTCCGCTGGAAGTGGGCGCCTTTCGTGCTGTTTGGCGTGGGATGGACGCTCCCGTTGGAGGTCGTGAAGCAGGAGGAGAGCTTCCGGAAGGAGTTGAGACGGCAGCATTAGTGCAGCTGTGGCAGATCTGGCGGTAGGAGATCCTGAGTAGCAGAGCCTGGCAAGTCCTGTTAATCTGCTCTAAATATAATGAGGAATGATCATTAGACATTGAATTGCAATCCACACTGTAATCGATACATCAGTCCATGACTAAATGTACATACGAATGGTTTCTCCAACCTCACATAACCAACTAGGCTAATATCTACTCCAAGCTGTGCTCAACACGAGATACCAATCCACGATATGAATCCAGATACCAACCCAAGATATCTACCCCCCCCAAAACCCTCACTCCTTCTTCAAAAGATACTCCCCCCCCCACCCGGCCCTCCAAACCCCATACAACCCACTCACCGGCCAAACCCCCCAAACCAGCCCCCCCAACCACTCCCCCCACCCCTTCCCCCCATTCCCCTCCCCCTTTCCAGGATTCAAATCCACCCTCACCTTCTCCCACAAATCCGGCAAATACCCCGCATAAAACCTCTCCCTCAACCCATCGTACCTCTTCCGATCATATATCCTCCAGAACTCGTCCTCCGTGTAATACGCACACGCATAGAGCCACTTCTTCCCGCCCAGGGCCCGCACTTTACGTTCTAGATTGCGGTTCTGCGCGATGAATGCCCCGTCGCGGGCGGTGGTGGGGGCCCAGAGGCCGAAGTTCATTAGATACTTTTTATCATCATCATCATCATCATCCTTATCCCCATTTTCGGGGTTTTCTCCAGGGTTTGCCCCGGGAAATAATGTAGAGGAGGAGGAGGAGGAGGAGGAGG